>APFE030193655.1:67745-139830 GCA_000404065.3 Pinus taeda
TCACAAGTTTGATGGGTAACCTTGCACAATCGAAGTGCCCTAATAGTTTTTCAGGGTGCTGAATCCATATATACTGTAAAAAAACCAGTTTAAATACTACAAATCAAAATTTCACCTCAATTTTTTTGGCTGGTTTTGGCATTGTAAAATCTAAAAAGTCGCACTAAAGACAACTCCATTTTGTAATTACCTGTTGTTGTTTACTTGTTTAGGTATTTTTGTAAAGTGAAAAATCACTGTCACTATGTTCAACAAGTAGATGTTTTTTTATTGAAGTATGTATTGGCTTATTTATAGTCCACATGTTCAAGGACTTTTGTGATTATACAAGATTATCATTCAAAGTTGTCTACAAGTTTGTCACGTGTTCACTCATACAATTATTCGATATGAAATTTGTGTGAATGGAATCTTTGTTTTCAAGATTGTGCAAGATGACTATGTTTTGTAGGCAAGGCCAATTATATCATTGAAAACTTTGCAACAATGTACTTTTTATGCACAAGCTCAACTTGAAGATGTTAAAGCAAATTTATGTTGTTTATGAATTCCAAGATGGAGTCAAGTTTGTCTTCAACAACTTAACTTCGAGATGAGGTGTTTTTGAGTCATGCAAAGATGAGATTAAAGAGAATGTTCAAATTCCACTCATCAATATTTTGTTTTGGACTTACTCTCGGAGTATCCACAGTAGAAACCATATTTCGGTCAACGTTTCAAATCCCAACAGGGATCCATCATTAGGACCAATCTGAATGATGATAGAAGAAGAGCTTTGTGAAAGGATAAATAGTTAAAATATTTTTATTGAAAGTCGGCTAATAATGAATTAAGTCCAAAAGAAATGAACCACAGATGCTTAAAATCCACAATATTTTGTTCTTGCAGCAACGATAAGAATGTTGGCTCAATTCTTAATAGGGCAATAGGTCTTCACAGAGAAGATAGGTGAAATGCCTTGATTGGGGCTTGAAGGGAACCGATTGAAAAGTAAGAATTTTGGATTGAATTTTTGAGTGTTTTTTAGTTTCAACCTCTTTATATTGACTAGGAAAGTAAACTTTTGGAGTTTAAAAGTTCCTAGTTAGGAGGTGTGATCACGTGATCAAATTTTTGATCAAAAATGAAAGTGCCCAGAAAGTGTTAAAATAGATGTCAAGTCGAATTTTAGTCATTCTGAATTCAACGATGTTCGTTTCACCTCATTCCGACACTATATGCTCTAGATATCGTGCTCTAATCATTTTCACAAATAGGTAAAATTTGAACAGGTCTATTCACTGGGTTGACCGTACTGCTGAGTCAGTAGGGTGACTGTGCAGGGTATGAGCCAACGAGAGGCTGCCAAGTGTCATCCTCTGGTTGTTTTAATTTGGGTGCATTTGATTTGTTTGTGGTAATTTGTGGTGGACCAATGAAGTGGTGCCATGTGGCCGAGTCATGCGCTGCCATGTGGCACCCCAACAAAGGCCAAAATTTTGTTATGGGTCGGGGTGTGGCCTGAGAGGTTTGAAAATGAGACCTCCCATCCAACAACAGAGTGCGTTACCAATAGGCCAAGCAGTGGTTCTTGATAACCATATAACCGAAATTCTATTTAAACTTTATGTTAGTGCCCATCGAAGGAAGGGGTCAGGCTACTAGCCCCAGACCCTGGTCATGTGAATCCATACGACCCTCGACACAACAATGGAGAGGGGGCTTGGGACCTTATCCCGATCCTTAGTCACACCTACATTCAAATGACCCTCGGTGGAGTTTAAAAGGCGCTACGGTGGAAGGGTGCTTGGTAATAGCTCCGACCCGTGGGCATATGCTTCGCCAAATGACCACAAATACAGGTCGAAGGCGCTTGCGAAAGGGCGCTCCGACAAGGGGGCTAGCTCCAGGTCCTTTGGACGAAACGCCAAAGTTTAAGGGGCCCAATGGGAAGGACGGGTGGTTAGCCTAGCCCTTGGACCCGTGGCACCCATAAGACCATGACCCCGAGTTTAGGGGCTAGGTTGGTGGGGGTGGGCGTTAAGGCCCAACCCTCGGCCTCATGTGGCCTATATGACCACGATTTTCAGAGTTGAGGGGTCAGAGGAAAATTTAATGATCCTTCAAAATGCATTGGTAAAGGGCGAATTTGTCGCTCGATTAACGAAATTCAGGGTGGAATTGTAGGACTGTTAGACATATGGTCCGATTTGTAGGATGATTAACAACAAAACTCATATGGGAGCTTGGAGAGCCACATCTTTTATTTTTTTTGGCCAAATAGAGCTTAGAAATAGTCCACTTAGGGGTTTTTGGATGTTTTGAATCCATTGGTGACCTCTAATTTCTGATTTGAGCATATTCAAGTAGCCTTTTTGTAGGTTTGAGACTAAGGGTGTATGGATCAATCAAGGTTTGGAAGAAGTTCTGGAAGGTGTTTGAGCATAGGGAAGGCCTTGTAGGCAGGGAAAATTTTAAGAACCCCCCTTAAATTTATAAGTATAATAAATGGGCGAATCTACATGGTATATAGGAAAAATGGAAGGCAATTTTATCAATAATATAATATGTATATATAATTTTGCGATCTCTACTAGCATGGGGTATATTACTAATTTATAAATCTTGTAAGATCTTGGTATTACCATGGGTTATCATAAACCTGGAGCTTAAAAATTAATATTAGTAATTTATAAAAATTAATAGTTTATTTTTATTTAATTTTTTATTTTAACTAAGCTAAAATGTTTAACATACATTAAATTACAACATCCATTTTTACTCTTGAGGGATCAAATATTTTTTCTCTCTATGCTAGTTTGCATATCACGATATTTGATACCTCTCCGGGGTTAGCCGATCAAGAGTAAAGATGGATCTATCCTGGTTTAATTCCCCCATTTAAATAGGCTACATTCTAGGTGAATACCATGGGTCAATACCATGTGCCATTTTGGTGAATACCATGGGTCAATACCATGTGCCATTTTTATTTTTATTAATACTAATATTAGGGTTAATAATGTTTTTTTCCGCAGTATTAATAACAATGGTATTTGTCCTATAGTATTTTGCCCATAGGTTTCACCTAATTTTTGAGTGTTCGTAAATATAAGGTGACTTATGGAGTAAATATAAAAAAATGTTTTATTTGTTTACCATACCTCTAGTTTATTTATATTTTTATTAATTTACCATACCTCTTTTACAAATATGGTATTTGGCCCATAGGATTCACTTAAATAAAACCTCTTTCTTGAGCCTTCATAAATAGAACAAGGGTTATGGACTAAATATAAAAAGAGGTTTTATTTATTTACCATCTAGTTTATTTATATGTTTATTTATTTACCATACCTTTTGAGTAAGTATAAAAATACGTTTTATTTATTTACCATACCTCTTTTACAAATATGGTATTTGGCCCATAGGATTCACTTAATAAAACCTATTCTTGAAAATGGGCGAATGGATTCACTTAAATAAAACCTATTCTTGAAAATGGGCGAATGGAAGGTTGTAACTCCTAATTTCAAGGGCTAAATTTACCTTTTTTACCCTCTCCCTTAAAATAAGGTGGGCTATTTGAGGTGATTTGTAAAAATGTACTATGATACAAAATATTCGCCCACTAAAAATTTAAAACACCTTAATTTCACCAAAGGGCGAACATTCGCCCCTAAAATTTTCTATGCTTGTAGGGGTTTTCTCACGTTCAGAAGCCTACTGCAACATATGTTACTTGCAGGGTTCATCTCAGGTTCACTTTTCTCATTATTTATGTTAAGGGAGGTTTTGTTTATGTGCTTCAATGTGGAATTGAAGTGATCACATGCTCATTTTAATTCATTTCAGTTGGAGTAAGGAATATTTGTAGGTGATGCTTAATGTTGCTATTGTTTGTGAGAGTTATTTACAGGAGAACATTACCTTGTAGGGTTAATAACCACATTTTTCCATCAACAAACATTTATGTACTTCATTTTTCTACTTAATATATGAGTGGTCTAGCTATGTTGGCAGGCCCAAAGATGTAGCCCAGGATGGGTGAGCTCCGTCAACAAAGATTTTGTTATCTCTTCATTATTCTTGCATGATTTTGGTGCTATTATTTTGCCCATGTTAAGTTACATGTGAAGACTAATTCATGACTTGAAGAGAGATTGAAAAAACATGTTTGTTTCAAGACCCATTTTACCTTGTAAAGCATCAACACAGTCCTATTTTTTTATTTTGTTTGATTGTGGAGAAGAGGAAGAAGACACCTACTCCATTTTTAGATCATTTGGTATTGGAGCCAAGTTGACCAAGTTGCAAGAATGAGAAGCAAAAAGAGTCTCCAAGAGATAGAGGAGTATAATTTGGCTCTTAATATGGAGAACATAGCGTTGAGAAGGATGTTGGAGATGACTGAAGAGGAGAAGAGACACATGTGACTTTCAGTTGCAACATGTGTTTGAAGAACAACTTGCTAAAATTTCTACTCCTGTACCAACAAGAGAAACCTCCAAAATTAAGCCAGTACGTGGTCATGGTTCAAATAGTGGTTTTGGACCATTTGTGGAAGATGATGCGTGTGAATTTTGAAAATATCTTCAGGAAGCACACCATATGCCAGTGGACAAGAGTGGTGGCTAGATTCATCTGCAATATCATTGTCGTCATCATCAAAAGCTGAAAAGATGAATGACAAGTTTAAGGAGGTAATTACAATTTCAAGTACCATTCCTTCCGTTTGTGTGCATAACACTTCTTTTGCAACGTTTGAGAAACATATCAAAGGCATAGGTATGAAGTTGCATTCCAATATGGGTTATGAAGGTGGAGGCCTCGATATAAATGACCAAGGTATTACCAATCCAATTATGGTTGAGGAGAGACCGACGTATCAAGGATTGGGATATGGTCGAAGGGAGTTTGGAGAATGCTCCAAACGGCTTGAGGCATATCAATCATCTGAGGATGAGATGTCACCACCTTGTGATAATGTTCATTCATCTCCCAAGTGAAATGAATGAATGAAAGGACCTTGCATGGCATCACCCACTCCACCCCATCAAAGCTGCAACCCTACAGACAGGTCTAACTCGCATGGGTGTTTTCCAATGCATGGTAATTTTGAATACTTGTGGAATAAATACCCTTGTACTTTTTGTGATGCATTTAACCATTGCATGGTTGTATGTGAGCAACATATGATAATGGTTTAAATAATGAATGAAATTCTAGGCATCAAGCATAATGGCTCTTCTTCGCATGAGAGAAATTCTATGTTGAAAAACAAGAGAAATTTCTTTTGTACCCATTGCAAGATGCATGGGCATGGCATTGAACGATGTTGAAAGTTACATCAAGGGATTTGTTCAAAGAAAGGAAAAGAGATTGTGCAACATAATGCAATTGAAACAAGAAGTTGTAAAGAGGACTCACATCAATCCTAAGCAACCTTCAATGCAAAGATGATGGAAGAAGAGAACCCATAAGCCTAGGAGAGGCAAAGTTTGGGTAGACTTATTGTAAAGTTGCTTTGTAAATTTTGTAATTACTTGTTGTTCTTTACCTGTTTAGGTATTTTTGTAAAGTGAACAACCATTGTCACTATGTTCAACAAGTAGATGTTTATCATTGATTTATGTATTGACTTATTTATAATCCACATGTCCAAGGACTTTTGTGAATGTAGAAGATTTCCATTCAAAGTTGTCTACACGTTTGTCATGTGTTCACTGATACAATTATTTGATATGAAACTTGTGTGAATAGAATCTTTGTTTTCAAGATTATACAAGATGACTATGTTTGGTAGGAAAGACCAATTATATCATTGAAAATTTTTTAGCAGTGTACTTTTTATGCACAAGCTCAGCTTGAAGATGTTAAAGCAAATTTATGTTGTTTCCGAATTCCAAGATGGAGTTAAGTTTGTCTTCAACAATTTAACTTCAAGATGAAGTGTTTTTGAGTCATGAAAATGAGATTAAAGAGTTTGTTCAAATTCCACTCATCAATATTTTGTTCCTGCATCAAAGATAAGAATGTTGGCTCAGTTCTTAATAGAATAGTAGGTCTTCACGAAGAAGGTAGGTGAAGTGCCTTGATTGGGTTTTGAAGGGCACCAATTGAAAAGTAAGCATTTTGGATTGACTTTTTGGGTGTTTTTGAGTTTCAGCCTCATTATATTGACTAGGGAAGTAAACTTTTGGAGTCCAAAAGATCATAGTGGGTAGGTGTGATGGGGTGATCAAATTTTTGCTAAAAATGAAAGTGCCCAAAAAGTTTTGAAGCTGGCGTCAAGTCAAAGTTCTCGTCGTTCTGAATCCAACGATGTTCATTTCACCTTAATCCGGCACCGTATGCTCCTGATATCACGTTTTGATCGTTTTCTCAAACAGGTAAAATTTGAACAGGTCTATTCACTGGGTTGACCGTATTGCTGAGTCAGTAGGGTGACTGTGCATGGTATGAGCCAATGAGAGGCTACCAAGTTTCATCCTCTAGTTCATTCGAATTTGGGTGCATTTTATTGGTTTGTGATCATTTGTGGTTGACCAATGAAGTGGTGCCACGTGGAACCTCAATAGAGGCCAAAAGTTTGTTAATGGTGAGGCAAAAATTTTGTTATGGGTATGGGGTTGGCCTGATAGGTTTGAACACGAGACCTCCCATCCAACAAAAAGAACCTTACCAACAAGTTGAGCAGTGGTTCTTGATAACCATAGAATTGAACTACTATTTAAAATTTATGTTGGTGCCCATTGGAGGAAGGGGTTGGGGTGCTAGCCCTGACCCCTAGTCACGTGAATCCATATGACCCTCAGTGCAATAGTGGAGAGGGGGGATCAATACCTTAGTCACACCTGCGTCCAAATGACCCTCGGTGGAGTTTAAAAGGTGCTACGGTGAAAGGACGCTTGGTAATAGCCCCAACCCATGGGCATATGCTTTGCCAAATGACCACAATTCGAGGTCGAAGGCACTTGCGGAAGGGCGCTCCATCAAGGGGGCCAACCCCATGTCCTTTGGACCATCCACATGACCCACGCCAAATTTTAAGGGGCTCGATGTGAAGGGAGGGCGGTTAGCCCAACCCTTGGACCTGTGGCACCCATAAGACCATGAACCTGAGTTTAGGGGCTAGGCTTGCAGGGGCGGGCATTAAGGCCCCGCCCTTGGCCCCATGTGGCCTATATGACCACGATTTTCAGAGATGAAGGGTCAGAGGAAAATTTAATGATCCTACTAAATGCACCAGAGGAGAGTGAATTTGTTGCACGGTTAGTGGAATTCAAGGTAGAATTGTAGGACTGTGAGATAGATAGTTCGATTTTTTGGATGATTAACAGTAAAACTCATATGAGAACTTGGAGAGCCATTATCTCTTGGTTTTTTTGGCCAAATGGAGATAAAAAGGAGTCCAATTAGGGGCTTTTGGATGTTATGAATCCATTGGTGACCTCTAATTTCTGATTTGAGCACATCTAAGTTGTCTTTTTGTAGGTTTGAGACTAAGGGTGTATGGATCAATCAGGGTTTGGAAGCAGTTCTGGAAGGTGTTTGAGCATGGAGAAGGCCTTGTAGGGGCTTTCTCACCTTCAAAAGTCTACTACAACAACTATTATTTGCAGGATTCAGCTTAGGTTCACTTTTCTCATTGTGTTATTTTGAGTGAAGTTTTGTTTATGTGCTTCAATGTGGAATTGAACTACTCACATGCTCATTTTAGGTCATTTCAGTTGGAGTATGGAATATTTGTAGGAGATGCTCCGTGTTGTTGCTGTTTGTGAGAGTTATTTGTAGGAGAACATTACCTTGTAGGGGTAATAGCCACATGTTTCCATCAACAAACATTTATGTGCTTTATTTTTCTACTGAATATATGAGTGGTCTGGCTATGTTGGTAGGCAGAAAGATGTAGCCCAAGAGGGGTGAACTCCGTCAACAAATATTTTATTATCTCTTCATTATGCATGCATGAGTTTGATGATATTATGTTGCTTATGTTAAGTTACATGTCAAGACTAATTAATGACTTGAAGAGACATTGAAAAAACTTGTTTGTTTCAAAACCTATTTTACCTTGCAAAGCGTCAACATAGTCCTATTTTATTTATTTTTTATTTATTGTGGAGAAGTGGAGAAAGACACCTACTCCATTTTCAAATCAAAGATAATAGCTTGACAATGGTGCAAAATGATAGTAATAATGATGTAAAATCACGAATAATCATAGGGCAAAAAGATGGATTAAATACAATAATTGCAAGGTCTGACACTTATAAGCATATGTTATGTAATTTTATTTTTGCCACTCAGGGATCTGGTTAGATCTTGGTGAATGCACATTTCTAGGTGTGTATATGCAAAATGTATTTTCTTTCAAAATGAATGGAAGTACGAGTTTCTTTTCTTAGGAAAAAAAATAAGGCAGTGAAAGTTTTTCTATTAACATTGCATAAATTTTACATTATACTTTGTGGTAGTTCAGATGATTTGATGAGAGTATTTGAGGGTTTAACAAGCAAGGAAGTTCCTTTATTTCAAACCTGAGGTATCAGGCAATTTTTTCAATTGGTGATGTCATAGTCCATTAGTGGTGGAAACCTCTATGGAAGGTGAAGGCACCTACTAAATCCAAATTTCTTATGTAGTTAGTTCTATCGGACAAGGTCCTAACTTGGAACCATTTACAAAAAATAGGCGAGGTGACACTTAGAAAGGGCTCCTCATGCAAACTTCATGAGGAAACAAACTATCATGACTTGGGACCATTTATAAAAGGGAGATAAGTTGGGACCTATAAAGTGCTCCTTGTACAAAATTCATGAGGAAACAAACTCCTATCTATCATTACACTGTGCTTACCACTTTTAGGTTTGCCAAGAGGTTGAAGGGATTTTTTGTTTTTGTCTCTCTTTGGCATTGGTTAACTTTTGAAGCTTGCTTCTATTCTTGGTTCTCAAGGAATAAATTAGAAAGTATTCGAGCAATGCCATATTTGGTCCTATTGGGAATTTGGTTTGTAAGGAATGCATGTCTATTCGAAGATAACAACTCCCTATTTTCCAAGTTGGTGTTTAGGTGATGGGATTACTTCTATTTTACGGGGAGGTCCCCAAACAAATTCCTCCTAGGGGCCTAGGTGAACTACAAGTGGATAAATTTATTTCTTGGTGACATTTTGATGGAGCTTGTCAAGGACAAAATAACACTATTGGTTTTGGTTTTTTTCCTCCTCCCTTTTTGATTAACATAACATTCTTTTAGAATAAAAATCTAGGTAGTGAGACCAATAACCTTGAAGAACTTATGGCTCCTTTTTAGATGTTGAAATCTGCCTTAGATAGGTTATGGGATCCTTTTAGGGATTTGGTGACCCCCTCTTGGTCATAAACTGGATGAGTGAGCAAGCCAAGATTCAAAACATTGAACTGCTTGCTATAGTTGGTTAAGTGAAGATGATTGCCAAAGCTTTCCAAGATATTAGGTTCACTTTATATAAAGAGAACAAAATCAAATTTCTTATAAAATTTTCAAACAAAGCTTGAAGTTGATAAACAATCATTATTTATGATTAAATGTTGATGTATTTTGAAGTTATCATTTATGATCAAGCCTATAATATGTTAGTTAGAGACTTAATTTCCTCTTTAAACACATTTTGGACAGTGCCTGGACCATTTTATGATTGTATTTTATATTCTACTTAAATAAAAGAAATCTTCAACTTTATTCATTGAGGGACTATCAACTCAAAACCATTATAATAAAATTCACCATATTATTTGCATGAATTGAAATTGGGTGAGGAAAATAACAATCATTTCTTGTTATCATGGGAGATAAATCCAATTCACAAATTGAAAATATTTTAATAACCATAAGCCAGTGGAACATAAACCCAATTCACAAATCAGAGATTTTATTTACAATAAGCATCTGGGACATTTGCAATTGACATCAATTTGTTTTATCATAAAGTTGCAGGAGGTTGTAGGATTAGTTGATGGTAACCATAAGCCAGTGGAACATAAACCCAATTCACAAATCCGAGATATTTTATTAACAGTAAGCACCTGGAACATTTGCAATTGACATCAATTTGTTTTATCATAAAGTTGCAGGAGGTCGTAGGATTAGTTGATGCTGCAACAAAATAAAGGTTTCCATTATCGAGGATCGAACTCGTGTCACCTGCGTGTGTGATGAGAGTAATTACCACGGAACTACAACAAAAAAAATTCAAAATTTCTTAGTTTTATAAAAATATGTATGTGATGCAACAAGATTGACCTCAGTGAACAGAAGAGTGGAATTGTCGGTCAAGTAAAAACTATATTTTCTCACACAACGGATATATAAAGTCAATGCGTAAATTTGTTCCTTGACTAGGCATTGCACCAATCAGAAATCAAAACCATGATAGTAACATGGAAAAAATACAATGACAGAGGTTTTATATGGTTTTTAATAATTATTTGATGTTTTTATTTTATTTTAATGAAATATTTATTTATTATTATTTGTAAATATAAATAATAATGGTGTTGTTTAATTAATATATGTTTTGGAATTTTGACTGGAATTCCACAATAATTTTTGATGATATTTTGCTTTTTTTTTATGTTTAAAAATAATTATTGAATGCATAAATGGATTCACTGCCTTGAAAAACTCTCAGTGTGTACAAAGTTAAGAGGTCAAACTTATGATTCCAACAAATTCCTATCATAATTGAGACAAATTTTACCAAAAATTGTGCCCTTGAACCCTCCAAAATGTAGGACAATTAAACTACACCATATAAATGTAATAATATATACCCATCCATTTTGAATGGTTGTAATGTTTTTAATAATATTTTCCTTCCATGAAATTTCTTTATAAATGTAATCTAAAAGTAACAATACATTGTCTTGTTTACTATTTCAGGGTTTATGGGAATCTCTTTTCTCTTTTCTTACTTGTAAAAACTCTTATCCAAAGGAATGAAATGTCTTTCTTCCTTTTACGTTGAATTTTGTTCTAGTTTGACACCAACCCATTTCTATGTTCTATAACGAACTCTTGGTCATAATTTAATTGGTATTCATCTATTATTATATTTTCATTAAATGCCATTACAGGAAGGAGGCCTAAAAGTATATTTAAGGGAAACCGAACAAGGCAAATGCAACATAAGTGGAGAGGATATGATGTCTAAATGCAAATTTTAAGAGGTATACCTGATGGGAACCGCCAACAATGTTTGTAAGGTGATGCCTCTCTGTCTTCGCTAGGTAAGTACTCTAGCAAGTACCTAGAGAAGACATCCACAACCTAAAAATATTTCTTTCAGGATTCAATTATCAAGAAGTGCCATAAATTATAGGTTATTCAAAGGTGAGTTAACCAAGATCTTACTCGACACTAGATGATTGCTTAATCTCCCAATATTCCCATCTTGATCTCTCCATTACTCCAAAAATGTTTTTGAAGTTCAAGCTTCTAACTACTATGGAATTAAAGCAAAATTCTAAATCCACCCAATCCCTTATTTTGTGTTATTGATATGTGATCCATTCCATTTCAATAGTTGAGTAGTTGAGAATTGATTGGATTGAGGATTAACATCATGATCACTTCCTTTTATGATCACCTTTTGGAATAGGGAGTATTCCTCTATCATGAGTCCAACATTTACAGTATGAACCATATAAAGACCTCAAGGAAATCCTTCCCTTATCAATAATTCCAATTTGGAAAATCTTCCCCATCCCATCAATCTTCCCAGGTTCTAAGCCAATTTCTTCAAACACCATTGATCCTTCAAAGGCCATAATACCTCCCTTCTTGTTTCACCATGTTAAGTTCTCTTTGATGGCGAGTTTCTTATAGGAAAATAAGAATCCCATTTCCAATGTAGCACTAATCCTTTAATACCTTAGGATCAATTCCTCTAATGATCTAACACCATCATATTAACATACCCCTTTGTCTCTCCATGCCCCAATTACTTCATCTTGAGAAATCAATAAATTTTCATCTCTCAAATATTTTCCAATGGGTTTGTTGACGGTGCCATATCTCGCCAACATACAGGGGGTCTCCCCAATATCAAATCCCAATTAGGACATTATATATATACCCCTGATAGTGATTTTCTCTCTACTAAGTTTCCCCTTCCCTTCTCTACTTGATTGGATTACCATGTAGAACACCAAGTAAATTAAACACCAAGTTAGGGAATAAGGATGCTAGAATAGATACAGATGTCAATGTTCCACTTAAATATTTCTTCTTGAATGTATCATATTTTCCATCTCGACATTACTTGGAGTTGTCACAATCCTTGTTCATTTCGCCACATAGTCCTTTGAGGCATACATACGCCCTCACACAAGGTCTTATTTGTGTACACTGACCAAGACAAAGGGAAAGCAAAAAAGACTTGATAGGAAAAAACAACACAAGAGAAGGAAAGGAAATTGTACACAAGAAGGAACACAACCCAGGGCTGCTACTGAAAGTAGTGTTTAAGATCTTGGTCATTGACAGGAGGAGGTTCAATCCTCCCATATAAGGATTTCAGCCTATATGAATGGTGGTCAAGCTTATCAATAATGGTATATGTTCCAATCCACAGAGATTGAAATTTGTTGTGCTTGCCTTTCTCTTTGTGGACTTTGTCCCACTTCAATACTAGGTCACCCACATCGAAATATTTGTTCCTTGCAAACTACTTATCAAACCAACACTTGATTCGGTTCTGGTGTATGGAAAATGTTTCTTTTGATTTGACCCTTTCTTACTCAAGCTTATGAAGAGTATCTATCCAAATCTAAACAAGGAGACATGGTTTTCCTTAAGATTCCTTAGAAAGCTGCAAGGTCGGAAGGTATATGTTCAACTAAAGGATAACCTCTTTTCCCTATACAAGGAAGTAGGGGGAGGTTTTTAGAGAGGGTTTGGGAGTTACACAATCAACCCATAATGAATTCACGGCAGAAGTGTGGCCTTACAAACCTTATAATCTGGTTTACTATCCGTACTCCGCTCAAGTGTATGACAAGAAGGCTCCTTCTGGCTATGTGCGGACGTGGATCCCACTTCATCCTATTACCCCGATGACAGTAACAACGCCCATGAAACATACACTTCCCTCTTCAGTGAGGACAATCCAAATGCTTGCACTATTATGTAGCTCTCGACTTTGCTTAACCTATATAAACTGCTCCGTATATTTGTTTTTTGTATGGCCCTGACAAAATCAAACTGATTTTCACCATTTCAACCATTAAATTTTAGTACGCAGCACTGTTAGTTGCGTAATGTATAGCAGAAAAGCGTTACTACCAATTTTATTTTGATCGTTGCAGTGAGATGATGTTGTCCATGAAGAGGAGGATTGTATGAGTTGTTCATGTAAATATAAAAATCAATATGATGGGTTAGACGAGAAAGATGTGTTGGAAATCATAAATGAATCCTTTGAAGGATCAATTTCTTCAAAGACCATTGATCCTTCAAAGGCCATAATACCTCCTTTCTTTTTCCACTATGACAAGTTCTCTCTGGTGGTGAGTTTCTTACAGGAAAATAAGAATCGCCTTTCCAATGTAGCACGAATCCTTTAATTCCTTCAAATCAATTCCTCTAACGATCTAACACCATCATATTAACATACCCTTTGTCTCTCCATGCCCCAATTACTTCATCTTGAGAAATCAATCAATTTTCATCTCCAAATTTTTTTCATGTGGGTCCTAGGAAGAATCAACCAATTCGTCTTCTTCATCCTATCACCAACTAGGACTTGTGCTACTACTATTTCTAAAAATATCTAGGAGAAAAAGAGCATTGAATTTGTGAGTAAAACTAACAACAAAAAACACTTCAACAAGATCATTCTCAAATTTGTTAGTTGCTAATGCAAGTTGTATCTCCTTTGTAATTCTCTTATCTTTGGCATTCTCCTTAAGCATATTTTGATGTAATTAAGTGAAATTCATCTTACATCTAATTTAAATCTCTATATACCGGTATTTAATCAAAATTGCATTTAGAAAAATAAATGCACATAGATTCTCTCATATATTTTCTAGCAAGTTACACATGTATGCTAGGAGTACGATTGATTTCTTTTAATTCTAAGTTTCATATTGTCTTTAATCATCCTTGCATTTAAGAAGATAAAGAATGGGAATATTGTATATTACTCGAATATTTATCAAAACTTAGATTTTGATATTACCATTTTCCTCTTGAAATGTTGGCATTTTTAATGAACAAGGTGTTTGTGGTTAGCTAAATTGTGACCTTTAACACAATGCAATATCCATTAGCTTAGGTTTTCTAAATTAGTTACTAAAATCAAAGATAAATCTCCCCATTTCAATGAAGTTCAAGGTCTTCCTACAATGTGCAAATCTAGGAAATTGCCTTGTCTTCATTGAATGAGAAACATGACATTCAAGAAAACTGCCTTATAGCATTTTTCATCATTAACAAGATGATAGTTTTTGATAAAGACTTATACCATATTTTATGCATTTCAACAACGCTCGCTCATAATCACTAGTATAGGTGTGATGCATTTCAAGCTTCATCTTAGAAAAAATCATGAGCTTAGAAACAACAACAATGATGGCATTTTGAAGATTTGAGTAATTAAATCTCATTAACAGAAAAAGAGCAACCACTCACAATTAGAAAAGATATGAAAATAATAGGTGGCTACTTAGTCCACCTAAAAATTGAATTACCCTCACTCTAGTCCAGAGAGTGGTAGTATAGAATTAGGACATATTAGAAAATGTCCAGAGGGTGAGGTAGGGGTTTTGTTCAAATTAGCATCCTGCTTACTTGGTAGAGATTGAAAGTAAGATCTAGTTTCCAAGTGTTCTCCTTGTCTCAACTCTGTTGAAATAGACCTTAATATACACATGTTTGTGTCCAACAATTTTCTAGTTGTTTTGTCATCATAGTTTGGGGTTTCCTGTTGAGATCCCTAACAAATCCAATCTAGACTTGTAATCTATGTCCTCATGGTCACAATACTTGAGTTCAAAAGGATTGTGTCTAATCAACTTCTAATGGGAAGTACTCGCTACACATGTTGTTCAATACACTCTTGTCTTGATGATTTGCAACTAACATTCTATGTTTGACGGCAGGGGATTTTATCACATGGTAAGAGTATGGATATGATAAAAAAACCCATTTGTTTTCTAATTGCAGAAGCATAGATAACACATTTGTTTTGTAAGTGCAGAAGCATTGATAGCCCATTTCTTTTGCAATTGGAGAAGAATTGAGAAAACCAATTGTTTTGGGGTTTGGGAGCAGAGTTAGAAGTACTCATTGCTTGTCAATGGCTCTGGTGCACTAATGCATTGAAGTGTTTCTTTTAATTACAAAGTCCCCCTTACATGAAATTTTCGAGGTCTAGTAAAATGACTTGAATCACAACAACTTTATGTAAATCCAAGAGGCAAAAACTTGGGCAAACTCATTTTCTTCCCTCACAATTACTCTGCAATAATCATGATAATAATAAATTTCCCACCTCTATTTTAATAATCACAATAATAATAATTTTCCTTTCGGTTAGTTAATAACAAGGCCACATAGCTAGCGTTCATGCAGCTTAGTTTAATTTAACTATTAATTTACTTTGTATTGCTATGATGTAATTAGTTCTGGTTAAATGTATTTGGTCAAAAAAATTAGTCAAAGCACTATTTAGTTCAAGAACTTTAGTGTTTCTCATGGGTGGTGATGAGCCCCAAAAATGGATAATTATATGGGCTCATTCAACCTCCTAATTCGACTTAATCCACCATTCTCATTAGTTTATTGCCATGTTTTTTTTATATATTTATGCTAATAGAGTGAATTGGGTTAGTCCATTATGTCAACAAGTCTTAATGTGGGCTTTTATATGCAGTCTTTTTGGTCAATTTGGAGACAAAATCAAAGGTTTAAATGAGCACTTGGTAGCCCAAATTCGTGGAGAGGATTTTTTAGGAGGTGCCCCCCTTCATTTATTGGGCCCTTACCTTCGAATTCTCCACCATCAGCTCAGAGTTCAAGGGCCACCAAATCGATTATCACAAGGGCAGCCAAGCAAGTCAAGTAGGACTGCTGTTAACTGCAAGTTTTGGGCAGCCAAGTCCCTAAAGTTTAGGAGGATTGTTAGGGTCCTCAATTTGTATAAATAAGAAGGCTTAGGGCCTCATTTGGGTTAGCCAGTAGTTAGTCATTTTTTTGGTAGAAGTTAGCTAGTTTATAGTTTGATTTTAGTCATTTTTTAGGCAGTAGTTTAGCTCTGCATTTCAGCACATTTTCAAGTTTTCGTTGTGGACAGTTTTTGGAATGTAACTATTCTTTTGATGAATAAAGATGAATCCAGCTTTGCACCATCTCTAATCGCTCTTAGGAGGCTGTAGCTCTTGGGGTTGGGCCCATCTCAAGTGCCCAGTACCTCCTTTGTTTACTTTCATGTGTCTTTGTTGCATTCTTATAATAAAATCTGCTATTTAGATTTAAATATTGTTTTGTTATTTAGATTGCTTTTGATGATTAAAGTAGCTTTTTATGTTTAGATTTAGTTGATAGATTAGTAACAGGGAATATCTCCAGAAAAAGGCCATCAAGCACCTCTGATCTCACCTCTCCCTCAGTGGGATCGTGAGTTGGGACAAAGGTGACATTGCTGCCAACAAAAACGTTGTTTTGCTTCGTCATGCAATTCTTAGTGTTGGAATCCTCATTTGCAAATGATTATAGTAGTAGTGTTAAATGCTTCAATTGATGATTGCTTAGTTGCATAAGTTATTTCATGCATTTCTTTTCGAATAAACTGTTGTTCATTTCCTTTTGCTGCTACTTAGGCCAGAATAGAGTAAAGTAATTAGGTCATAGGTTTTATAAGTGTTTGTTTGTTCAGTTTGAAAAACCACTTGCAGAGTACCTGTTATCCTTCTCCATCTACCCATACTCCATCCAACCTACCCGCTTCATCCTCCATTTCAGATCCTTGCCTTACCTTTGCCACGTTCCCTCACGTTGACCTACTTTCCATATTATTGTGTAGCATTACCTTATCTCTCCTTGAACAAATCCAACCGCCCTTATCACTCCTCAGCTCCATCCACCAAAACCTGGACCTTCTTACACCCCTATTTCACCTCCATACTCATTCCTTCACCTTTTTCCCTCCATCCATGCTCCAAAATCCCAATTCCAGAACATCCTGTAGAACCCCTGCAGACTCCCTGTAGAAGCTCACGAAAGTGGTCTCTTGATCGCCAAACCTTGTGAAACTCTTTGGAAGGGTGCTAGGGACCCCTTAGGCCCTCTCTGAACCTTCCCAACCTCCTGCAAGCATTTTCTCTCACCGATCCACCTCTGCACAGGCAAAAACAATGAAAGCACATGCATGATAATCCTACAAAATCATTCAAAAATACACAACAGATGTTTTCTTCAGATTTCGTTATAAAAGTAGTGTAGACACATGCATTTTACCTTCCGAAGTCAATGGCATCTCATTCAGTAGCTTGCATCTTCCTTCTTGCATCAGTAGGACTAGCTGGTAGAATTAGGGTTTACGTTTCTTTTTGGCTTTCAGTTTCTTTCCATAAGTAGATTAGTTTCCTTTGAGTTAGCTTTCATCCATCAGTTAAAAAGCTTCTTCTAAGAGCTCATAGAAGTTGGCTTAAGCTCCTAGCGGACTTGTGCCAGCTAACCAAGTGACAGCTGCGGCAAGAGCTAGTACTTGTGCATACAACACCATCACTTCCAAGTTTGTTACGAACAACCGGGTTGATAAAACTAAAGAAGGGAGTCTCAGGAGTTGTCGCATTATTGCTGAAATACTGGGGCCCACCAGGTGGCATTGACAAATTGTATCTACAATGTGAGCTTTTTCTCTTATTACAACTTTATGTGAGTTTTTTCTCTTTTTACAACTTTTGTATGGTGGTGTTCATGTATTTTTTTCCATGTCCTTTTGTTTATATAATGTTTTAATTAAGAAATATATATAAAGTGTCCTTTAAAGGAGTTTCGATAAATTTCTTTC
The DNA here is from genome assembly GCA_000404065.3 of Pinus taeda. Classification (NCBI taxonomy): domain Eukaryota; kingdom Viridiplantae; phylum Streptophyta; class Pinopsida; order Pinales; family Pinaceae; genus Pinus; species Pinus taeda. Next base: position 85,789 of record APFE030193655.1, read on the forward strand.
ATGTACCACTCTAATGAAAATTCCGTCAAAGTCATTATGGTATTGTATAGATACTATAAATAATAATTACATTAACTAATAATATATTATTGAATTGATTATATTATTGAACTAACTTGGAACATCTGGGCGGAAAAAACCCTAGCCCTCGGTAGGGACCATGGTAGCCGCAAGCATAGTCGCCACAACATTTGGCCGCAACACTGCGACAACAAGGCCACAAGCCAAGGCCTCGACGCCTGTCTCCACTCCTACAACCCGCCCTGCAATCAGAACCAGAACAAGTTTCACCTCCCCTAATGGATGGCTCCTATGCAATGCTACCACGCCTCTGCTGGAGGTCAAACTCGGATCCGATTTGGGTGCCGCATACAGTCTGTCTACCTCTGAGGACTTCCCCGATCTCATTGTTGCATCGTAGATCGATGATCAAGGGATGGGATGTCAGGGGAGTGGCTCCAGGATGCTGGATCTGGGAATCTTCAAAGGGATCAAACATAGCACCCTAGATCTAATAAACCTCGCTATTGTAAGGGAAGAGGCAATGGGCAACAGAGACTGAAATTTGAACAACCTAACAAACAAAGGGTGTAGATCTGGAGCATACATGAGCCTACAAGTCACAAACCCACGGGTAAGGGACAACACGACTTTCATAAACCATTTCCATAATCCCGAGCTCAATATTGTAGTTTTTGTTTGGAGATTGAATAGATCAGGGGCGATAATGCATGCCACGGAAGGCAATAATATACTCAGTGTTGGTAAAGCAGAAATGGTTGGTGATGATCTTGGGTTTGGAAACGAGATGATCCAGGCAATAGATCGGAGGCAACCTCAGTTGGGCTCAAACCCCAGAGAGGCAGATCTCACACATCTCTTCATAAAAGCACCGGAAGGCAGGATTTACTGCTTGAGGTTATGGAGGGGCAGCAACATCCAGGAACTACGGAATAAAATACAGAACCTTCTTAGCATACCAGAACAGAGGAAAAATCTGATCTACAGGGGGCGCAGTTTATAGGACAACTACACCCTTCAAGAATACAACATAACCACAGACTTGACCATTATCATTAACCTCCGTCTGCGAGGTGGATGTTCTGGAACCCCCTCAAAGAATACGAGCTCAAAGAACACAGGCTCCTTCAAGGGCATTGTGAAGAGTAAAGGGAAAGCTCAAGCTAATCCAGCAACAACCCCTGTTCTTCCCGGGCCTTACATAGTTGAACAAAAAACTGAGAATCCTACTCTCACCATTGAAATTCCGGAGGTAAATGATTTATACTCAGATCTATTTTCTCACTCTGTTATCTGTAGATTCAATGGTTATTGGCCCAAATTAGGTGATCTACACCACCTGGACACCAAATTGCGAAATCTACTTATGCCCTAAGGGTTTTTTAATAGTAAGGTTCAACACAAAACAAGAAAAGGAATACATCCTTAATAAGGGGCCATGGTTCTAGGGCAGCGCAGGGCTCTACATCACTCCATGGTTTCCAAATTTCGACACCAATACAATGGTGGTATCAAAGATACCAGTATGGGTCAGGTTGCATAACCTCCCATTACACTTCTGGCATCACAAGGTTTTAATTGCTATAGGGAACACTTTGGGGAAATTTCTAAAGATTGATGATGACAGACTGACAAAGGGAATATTTACCTTCGCCAGAATATCGTTCGAAATAGATCTTAGCTAGGGACTACCAGAAAGTATAATATTGAATTTCAACAACACTCAGTGGATAGAATCCTTGGATTACGAAAACACAACATTCCAATGTCGAGGATGTTTACAAACATGCCACCTTCTCAATGCGTGTCCACAGGTAAAAAACATCCCCAATTGGAACAAGCAGCAATAAAGGAAGCCTAAAGGATGGAAAAACACAGAGCCATTGGATGAAGAAGAAGACGTAGTAGACACTACATAATTCAAAACAGAAAAGGAGGAGTAAAAAATCAGGCCCAACACACAAAAGCAAGAGGAAGCCCCAAGAGGAAGCCCCCAGCAACCTTAGACAACAGGAAAGGAAATATCCGGCAACAAGAGAACTCATGGATTTGAAGGATCTGAGTTAGACAAGGATTCTCCCACAACTATAACAAAAAATCAGCTCTCCATAGCAAACACTATCCCCAACTCTGGGGGATGGCGAAAGGTGGAGAAAAAGAAAGGGAGAAAAGAATAGTTTTTCACTTCAGTTTTTTATTCTTTTGGTTTCTATGAAAACCGGATCACTATCTTTGCATATGCTTTTGCATCTACAAAATGTAATTTTATCTTATGAATAAAATTACGACTTTTTCCACGGGAAAAAATATATATTATTGAAATTTTTATTGTCATTTTTATATAAATATTATATATTTTATGATGTATTAATATGGTAAAAAATAGAAAATCTATATTTTTTTAAATACCTTTTCAATATATTATTAAAAGAAAATAAGAAATTAAAATGTATTTAACTTATTCATTATTTTAACTTAACCATGTTCTAGAGAATATTTTCAAAAAAAAAATATATTTTAGAATTTAAAATAATGTTTGAGCATTTTAAAGTAAAAATAAGTTAATTGTATAGCATGTAAATTTTATTTTATTTTAAGAATGAGCTAAAATATAATATCATGTAAAATAGGTACCATATAAGAGTGTTTCATGAAATTTTATAATTTTAAATTTTATTAAAAAATAATCAATTTAAATTAAAAAAGTGTTGGTTTCTAACCATATTAATTAAAATAATAATTAATAATACTCATTTAGTAAAATGTTGATAGGTATAAATTATGATAAATATTAAAAGGCTTTATCAATACATTCACATTTAAAAATAACTAAATTTAAATTTAATTATCATTATATTAATTTAATTTTTTTTTTATATATGTCTTACATATATATTTTTAATCAATGGAAATTTAAGCTTAATTTATTATGGAAATTTTGAATTGTGAATAGTTTTTGTTACTTTACCATTGGCACTATTACATCGACAATTAGAACTGTGTTGATATTACAATTCCTTTAATTAATTAATTGAAGATAAATTAATTAAAAAAATAATTAATTTGGAGATAAATTTTAACCTTGATCTATGTATAATACTATAAATATTTAAGCATATTCCATAGACAAATTAAAATTGTTTAATATGTAGAATTTTAGTGTCTTAGGGTGGTTTTTAATCTTTCAAAAATATATTTTAAACAATAACAAATCCCAAGTTTGTTTGAAATTGTATAGCCACATTTCTATAAAAGATATTTTAAACAAGAACGAATCACAAACTTGCTTGAAATTGTATAATTAAATTTTCCTAAAAAAATCTATTTTACCTATAAATTAAAATATATTATCATTTTTTTTTAATTTAAATAAATTATTTCTAGTACTAATTTAAATAATTTACTTTAATAAAATATAATTTATAATTTATAATATATAATAAATATATACTTCCACTAAAATATATTAAAATTTAAAACTTAAAATTCCACATCAAAAAATAATTAATGCACAAACCCTCCAACTTCCCATAGATGCACATAAGCTTCATGATAAGTAAGGTGAGGAGTCCTGGAATAAAGAAGGTGAATGGATAAAATTGACACTATAAATGCGTTGAACGAACGTGTATTCCCACTTATCCATCTATCTAATGTCAATGTACGAAATGCATCGCCATTTAAGTAGCGAGCAATCTGCTTTCTATGCACCAAATAGAATGGTTTACATTTACATGAAGTGTGTTGTTAGCATTACAATTTATTTGTTGCGCAGGATATGGATTTTTTCAAATTTTGGAGTATACTTAGTGCGGAGAGTTTATAATTTAAATCTGTGATTCCAATTTCTTTTTATGAGATTCCAGATAAATTTAATAAGAAAATATATTTGCAAAAGTTCTAAAACATACAATCAGTAGATTAAAGCTAAATTTTTTTCTGTTATTATACATTAACAATAATAATGATAAAATCTAAATAACAATAATGATAAAATCTTCCCAATGACAATAATTTAAATTTATAAATAACAAAATAATATAAAAAATAACTAATTTTATATTTAATTTTATGAAACTCGAGTTGGAGATAGTTGAATAAACCAAAAGAGCATGGAAAGTAAGTTTGAAGTTTTTAGAACTCTATGAAATGTATATCTATTGGTTTATGTGAAGTTTAATTTTATGAAGTTCACATATGTGGAGAGTCGACCTGAAATGTTTTATCCAAAATAATTCTCTATTATTATTATATATATATTTAAAAATTATATTTAGATTAAAATTAAAAAAAATCTAGAAAAACAAAAAAAACAAAAACAAAATCTTAAATACAAACTCATATTTATTTGGTTATATGCTTTGTTACTCATCTTGATTCACCTTTCTTTAAATGCATTAGTAATAAAGCAAGTGATTTCTTAAGTGGGCATAAGTCGTAGATTTCTTAAATGTCCATAAGCGGTAGATAACAATTTTCCTCTTCGCGTAAGAGGGTTTGAGATTGAGAGGGTGTGAAAAAGATGAGAATTTCAAATTAAAACTAAAATGGTTTTAACCATTTCGTTGTCCACTTTTCGTAGTCTAAACAACGAAATCCCGTTAATGCTCCTAACAAATTTATTATTAACATTTCTTTGAAATGATTTCTCTTTGCATAACATGCTTTGTCTATGATTAAGGTTCCGTCCAATTGTTCATAACTTGGGATTCTCTATGTCATTCTTATATTTGGTTTTTGATTACGCTTCAAAATTAAAATGAACCACCCATCTTTGGACCACGGGAGTGGTAAATTTTAGAAATAATAAATTTATTACTGTAAACACATTTTATTTGGTTAATTAAATATAATTTTATACTCAAATAAAATTATAAGGGGTTTTTTTCATATGTTATTTTAATATTTTTATTAAAATTAAGGTAATGTTAAATTTTTTTTTTTCCTTCCATGGAGACCAACGTCACCACTGTCATCTTCTCATGCAAATTCACTGTATTTGCTGCATCATTTGTTTGAGACAGATTAATAAAATATGAAATGGAAGGGGTATCTTAACCTTTTCTAATTCTTTCTGAATACTGAAAGGATGACCCTCCTTTGCTTCTTTAATCTACTTTTCTACTGCCAGTTGTTTTTCTCTTTGCACATTTTGTTTCCTCAGTATTGGTTGCTAAATTTTCTTTGCTTGACTCACTTTAATTTGTTGGCTCTTAGAAGTTTCTCCTTGCTGAACAAGAATTATTCTAAGAGGTTGGTTCCCCTTTTTGCATTGAGTGTTGAGCTGAATATTTTGACTATTCCTCCATATGATCCTAAATCCTCGATCTCTTCCTTGATTTGAGGTCATACTTCTTGTGCAATTCTTTTTGCATCAAAATCTGTAAATTTTTTACAATATTCATCAATCTCTTCATCATCTAATGCAATTTGTGACTCGGGATTTAAATCCTCTTCATATACTTCTTCTCATTCTTCCTTTGATAGAGTAGAATATTTATTCTCCTTAAATTTAAGTGTCTCTTCCATTGCTTCTTCTGGTTCATCTTCAATATACAAAGGAGGTTGTGTTGAAAAATCTAGGACATCAAGTATTAGGAGATACTTGCGAATTCTTTTTACCTTTTAGATTAGATTCTTCTCTTTAGATTATTATCGTGTTTTTATTTCATCAAACAGTTACTGATGCATAAAAAATAAAGAGACAAGACACACAAAATGTAGGCTATTCACTAGGGCTAAACCTTCTCACTTGAGAGGAAAACACACACAAATTCTTCTTCTTATAGAGACTTCAATTGACTAATGCCAATACCGAGACCCTTGACCTATTTTCCACTCCAAGACCAAGAAACAAATCCTCCTTGATGAGATTCTTCTTGCAATGATCAAATCTCTACTTCTTCCTCCTTCACGACTACTCTTCAGAATTTTGGTCCCTTGGTTCAGTACTGCACTCCTTGGTTCTAGTTCAAAAACCCTTAGTGCACAAGCTTGACCAAATTTGACGTTATATCTTTTTCTCTCTAGAAGGAGACTTCTTCTTGACATTTCAGCTTTGTCTTTCACCTAAAATCCTCTCTCACTCTCATTGTAATACCTTAGCTTTCTTTTTGCAATACACAAGTCTACAATATCGCTAGTGCGAGGTAAGTTGACCCAAAAACAATCCCAAAACAACACTAGATACCTCGTTGCTCCTTTCCTTCTTCCTCGCTAGTTATTAGGCTCCCTTTATGACCTTCACACTTCTTCCTGGCTTCATATCTTGACCGAATTACTTCTCTGAAATTCTACTCTAAAATGGATCCAAACTACTCTATTTATAGTTGTTTTCCCATGTATCTAAGCTGAGATGAGATGATTGTGAGCTGACATGTCTATTTGAAAGATTATATTATTCTTTTGAAGCTAACTTGAACGAGGTGATTTTGTCTTGGTCTTGGAGGGCCTTCTTATACTTTTTATGACTCATAAAAAAATGTAACATGCCCAAGAAAGGCTCTTCATACATGACATAGACTCAAATTGACTTTATGACTCGATGACAAATCCTAAAGGCTCACAATGGGAACCATCACTAAAAATAAAATTCGTTGCTCATGAAACCCATGAGACAAGCATTACAATAATAATTTTATGTTTCTTCTTTACATCAATTACATAAAATCACAATTGCACATGCCATTATGAAGACCAAACCTAGTTACACTTTTCAACATGTTATAACTATTCTTGATCTTGTTTCTCTCTCTCTCTACATAATCTGCAATGGTGACTTCCTAAATTGAGGATTAAAATTTATTTTCTTCCCTTGTTGAATTTGCCTAGGAGGATTTTTATTGTCAACTTCAAGCTTTACTAATTTATTAGACAAATTCCTGATAACCTTTGTCATTTCATCCAATTTCTGTTCGTTTCAATCTTTAAGCTGATTAGAGGATCCCGCTTCTTCATTTCCCTTTCATATTTTTGTTTTATTTATCCTGTTGCAGATAGATTGGCTTCTCTCTCCAATGCATTAGTTTGAATTTGATCTAAGGTGGGAGACCGTCTTTCCCTTAAAGTAAAACCAAAATCTGATTCAAATGCTCCTGCAGAAACTACTTTTGCACTAGTAGGAGATGGCCTTATCTCTAAAGGGAGAATATTATGCAATTTATTAAATATTTTGTTAAATTCAACCACTTCTTCATCTGGTTTTATCTTTATTGCATTGAATTTAGTCAAGAACCCATGATCCTTCTTTTCTCCCCATCTCTGTATAAAATAATTCTCCACTTCCTCCTAGGTATTGATTGATTTAGCTAGGAGGGTCTTGAACCACTTTCTTATTTCTTCATCCAATGATTCTATAAATAACCTCATTACAACATCAATATACTCCAAATTAAGGTTTTATGCAAAAGCACAGAAAGTCACTATATGATTTTCTGTTGTAACCTCATCTTCTCCTATGAACCTTGGTAGCAACTTCAAATAATCTTGAGGCATGGCATTCATGGGTTGGGGAAGATTGGGAGGAGCATAACAGTTTAAAAGAAATCTTGGAATCACCATATTCTGGTTTTGGAAGGGTAGAGGAGGGTTTCTTGCTTGAAACATAAAAGGAGATGGTGAAACCACATATATAGGAACTGGCTGAGAAATTGTAGGAACAACTTGGTATGAAGCATAAAAGTCAACAATTTTAATTTCTTCAACCTCTAAAATTGCTAGAAAAGAGAAATAAATTGATACAGATAATATTTTTTCAAGAGTAGGCTCAGGAAACAAGGATTGAGGAGAAATGGAACTACCTTCAGAGAAATCAAATTTTTTGTCATTTCTTTTGGATGAAGAATTCTGGGATATTGAGACAAAGAACTAATACCAGGAGCAGACAAAGTAGGACTTTGAGTGCTTGGGGTCTTTTCTCTCCAAACCCTTTGAGAAACTAATTTCTCAGGATTAGATGAAATGGGGGCTTTTTGTTGTGAGGTGTCTGACCTCATGTGAGGCCTTCTTGGAGTCGAGACTGTTACTTTTATTCTCACTTGGTGAGAAAATTCATCCAACACACTTTCTTTGCTCACCAAACAAAGAAATATGTTTCAAAACAATCCTAGGGAAAAATAACTTCACTCTTCGCTCCCTGGCAACGATGCCAAAATATATTGTAACCCTAAGATAACCTTTGGCTGAGAAGAGGTCAATGCCTAGGACATCACAAAAGATAATAAATATTGCTTGATGTCCCATTATGATTATTCAGAGATGATTTTCACTCGTAATGTAGAGGAAAACTTCTTGAAATAGAAATCTTCTTAGGATGGCCTCACTGCCTATGAAAATGAATTAAAAGTTGTAGTAGGGTGAGAAATAGAAAAATGGAAGGTTTTGAACAACAGGCCGCAACTACAAAATCTTTTATTTAAACCTTAGCAGAATGCATGAGCGACTTAGAGAATTTATGTATGTGTGAAAAAATGGAGCTGAATTTTAAGGTTATTTGATTAAAATCTATAGGTACTGTTAGCCCTGAGGTGCAGCGCTGCTATTTTGAAGGCCAAAGGAGGGAAATGGACCATTTTGCTGTCATGAACAAGTTCCCACACGGGCCATCATCACCCATTTACCTACACTTCTACTTACATTCTATTCTGCTCATAGCCTAACTCGACCCTCACATCATAACGAAACCCTCTTTCTCCTTAGCCTCAAGTAAATTAACCCAAAAACCCTGAAAACCTTACCTTTCCATCCATACACACCCTCCACACATTTCTCAAGGACATCTCGTACCTCCGTGTTCCTTCGCCGTCGATTCCCCCCCACCAATCTGACGACCCACATTTCACCCGATGAACGAGACATGCTCGATCAATCTTCACCATTAGATCACTCCCACAAGATCTAATGGTTGTCGCTCATATCGCACAGGCTACTAGCGAGATGAATACCCACTCGATAAAGGCGGTTTTCTCTCTCCTTCGCCGCTATGTGGCGTGCAATGAGTGGCATCGTGCAGACTCCACCCTTTATCACTTACTGCCCGATAAGTGCCCAATAGAAATCATAACCACCCAAATGAAACCCTCGGGCATTATCGTCCGAGCACCTCCTCCGCCCGATGGCTGTCCAATTTGCTCATCTAAGATCTAACGACTCGGACTTATTCCGCTCCTGCCACGAATTCAGGCCTCCTGCTTTTGATCTTCATTGTCCATTTCCCTCGATCAAATGACCCTCAGTCATGATCGCTTTGGTTCACCCTCCGCCACCTGATCATCATCCTAACCGTCGATTCATCTCATCCAGCGGCCCACATGCCTTGTACCATGCTCCCCATTAGTCACCCGGAGAGGAAATCCATTGGTTCTGTCAGTGTCTATGGCAGTTGGACAATTGAACTAAAATAATAGAAGGCATGGCCGAGAAGGGAAAACGCAACAATACGATGCAGCTGAATTAACAGAAAAGGATCGTGGAACATCTTAGCGCATTTGAGCCACTTAACAGAGTGATGAAGTGACCAGGATCGGTTACTAAGGTGGTTAGAAACGGTGCCCTTGTACTCATTCATGTCTAATTATGGCATCAAACAGTCAACAAGACAGAGGGATAGATTAAGACATCTCGAGCCCGAGAGCATTGTAAAAGCCTATAAATGGCTGGAAGTTAGATGGATCAAGGGTTCAACTTTTGGAGATTGTTCCTCCTCTATTTCTTCAAGCTTCTCATCTTCATTCTAGCAATATAAGATTCTTTTGCTGTTACATGTTCAATTCCATTTTCTCTGTTGTTCTATGTTTGCACATGAATAGATTATTCATGTTTTCTGCTGTGTCTAATGCCAGATAATTGTCATCTTATCTCTGCATTGATAAACTAGATTTGCAAGTTTCATTTGCCTCCTATAGTTGGCCATTCATATATGTCTATGTATGCATTTGCTGGTACAATCAGTATTCTCCATTTTCCATTGAATCTATAAACTATTGAACATTAATAGTTTAAAGCCTTGTATTTTTTAGGGTGTTCATGCATTTCTTGAGTGAGAATAGAGCTGAAATGATTATCTGACTTGATCCCAACCATCATTCGTTCCAATAGTTCAGAGAACAATATTGAAGATTATATGTTACCAGGCATCTCCGATCTACAACCTAGGAGAGTTTCCTGGAGTGATAACATAATTGGCACCGTTGCCGGGGAGAGGAGACTGAAGCTCAGCTTCCCTGGGAGATGACACATATCTAACTTTGATGATAGACAAAGTCTGGACACTCTTTTGGATGTAATCATCTATCTGGTGACTCCACTCCATAATTCTGGCTCAGTTTGGAAGGAATACTCAGAGAAATCCTTAGAAGCCACAAGCTGACCCAATACCTGACCCTGAAAAGATCACCAAAGAAAGAAAGGCATTGCAGAAGGGAGCATCAGGTTTAGGTAAACCTAAACAATATTCTATATATCTTCAAGAAAATCCTGCAATAGAACAAATACACGTTGAGAGTATAGCATCTAATACTAGCAATGAAGAAAAAATCTCAGAGATACATAAAACTCCTTATTCTTTAGGTTCTCCTTTTGTTGTAAGCCCAAAGGAAACCTCACCTCCTATCCATCATACCCCTTTAGTCTTATCAGTCACTCCTCAGCCCTTTGTCATTCAGACTTCCAGTACCCTTTTAGCCACCACAGCTATGGCAGGTCCACAAGCACCCACCAAAATGGAAAGAATCATAGCTGCTAGGTATGGACCTCTAATACTGCCCACTCCTTTGAATGCCATGCCTACTGGAGAATATCAGAAATATATGCCTAAGTTCACTGGGACGGTGGGACGGAAGGTGTTACATCTGAGGAACATCGTGAATCATTCTATAGCTATGCTGATAACCTAGACATTAGTGAAGATGATGTGTTGATAAGAGTCTTTGTCCAAAGCCTAGATGGTGAGGCTAGAAAATGGTTTAGAGAACTGACCCCAAGATCTATAGCAGATATTGAGGCTTTAGATGATGCATTCCTAAAGCATTGGGGGGATAAGAAGGATCTCCTCTAGTACCATACTGAGTTTGGGAACTTAAAGAGAGAAAATGGTGAGTTGTTGTTTGATTTTAATAAGAGGTTTAACCGAATGTACAGTAAGATACCATCCGAAGTAAAACCCACCGCTACCTCTGCTAAACTCACTTCTGCCAGCGCTTTTGATTCTAACTTCTGTCTACTATGGAGGGAGAGGTGATGTGCTACTTTCGCTAATATGCAGGATACAACCTTGGAAGTAGAATCAAATGTTATGGCTACAACGAAGCGCAGAGGTAATGTCGATAGAAGGAGACAGAGGGGCGAGTCTTCATCATCTTCAGATCCCAAGATAGATAAAATGATTAAGATGATAGAGTCATTAGCCTCTGAAGTCTCCAAATTAAAAGTTGAGCAACACTCCAGGAAAGGAAGAGTTCCCAATACCTTTTCTCCTAGAAATCCATATCCGTATAGAAGAGCAAATGAGTAGTTGCAGATTCTGCAAAGAAGCAAAGATGCCAATGATGACCAAAGGATAAAGACCCATTTTTAGAACGCGGTCATGGAGGAAGAGAATTTTGAAGAAGATGATGAGATCCATTGTCTTGAAGAAAAAGGCAGTGCCTCCTTTTTGACCTCAGCTGCCTATGAAAATTCATTATTCAATGACCAAAATAACCAAGAATGGGATGGTGATGTTGTTCTGCAAACTGAAGGTCAGCACAAATATAATCTAAGGTCAAAGATGAATAATGCCAAGGAAACTCTTGTTCAAAGAGTTGTTGTCCCTGCAGTACAACAAGCTAAAATCCAGAAGTGACCAGCAGTTGATCCTACCATCCTCAAAGCTCCAACTCATGAGGTAAGAGGCCTTGACAAGTTTCCTTCTCCTTTCAGTTTTCAATCAGAAATTCAGAGGCTAAAGATACCCATGCCTCTGATTGAACTAGTAAAGAATGAGTCCTTCAAGAGATCTATCCTCGAGGCCCTTGAGCCCAATGCCATCCAAGTCCTCACTGACTATGTAAATTTGCAAGATGACAAACCCGCTCTTGTTCTCAGCCCAATGATTGAAAATTATGATGACAACTCCCCGTCATTCTATGTCTCTTTGACTATTCATGACAAAATCCTTCACAATTGTCTTCTGGACACAGGAGCCAACCATAATCTAATGCCCAAGGCTGTCATGGATGAGTTGGGCCTTGACATTACCAAGCCTTATCATGACCTGTTTTCTTTTGAATCTAGAAAAGTGAAATGTTTGGGATTAATCAAAGACCTAGCCATCACCTTGTCCCGACTGCCTATGAAGAGCATGATGATGGATATTGTGGTAGCAGATGTGCCCCCAAAGTTTGACATGTTACTGTCTAGAGGTTGGATTAAGAGATTAGGTGGAACATTGCAAAATGATCTCTCCTATGCTACTGTTCCAATTTTTGGAGGTGGAAGTAGGAGATTATACAAAGAAGCTCAGTTGGCTTATATCATCAGTGATGAGAAGAATCCCACTAATCATCCCATCTATGCTGTTGACATTGATTTTGGAGCTTGTATTCTCCAAATTGAAGAATCCCAGTTGGCCTCCATGCAGCTTAGGAAACTAGTTTTCCAGATCACAGAGGAAGAAGGCCCACAGATTTGGGACATGTTCTTTGATGGAGCTTACTCTAAGGAAGCTACAGGGGTAGGTGTAGTTATTGTATCCCCCACACACGAATGCATTCATTTATATTTCAAGTTAACTTTTCAGGTCACAAATAACATAGCAGAGTATGAAGCCTTGATATTGGGCTTAAACACTGCTAAAGAAAGGGGCATCAAAGGTTTGAAGGTGTTTGGAGATGCAGACCTTATCATTCAACAGGTGAACAAAACTTTCCAAGCAAAACATCCAAGACTAAAAGCATACAGAGATGAGCTATGGAAGCTCAAGGGTTCTTTTAACAGTTTCAACATTTCTTATATCCCTAGAATGAAGAACTAGCTTGCTGATTCCCTTGTTGTGTCTGCTAGCATGTTTATTCCTCCTTTGCCTCCTAAATTGATTTATGAAGTTAAGGTGAAATATAGACCATCTTTGCCTGACAATGTCAAATACTGGAAAGTTTTTGAAGATGTTGATGAAATTAATAGGTTTTTACAATTCATTGATGAATTTTCTGAAATGCGCATTGACCAAGAAAACGAAACCATTAAAGGATGCAACTAGTCCAAGCTAAAGAACGAGATTGGTCAGGATAGCTTGTTCAACTACCTAGTAGCCATATACCCAAAGGATTGGTGCCTCTAGAGAAGCTGTTTGATCAATTCTAAATCTATGACAATTGTTTTCTCCTCTGCCATAATCAACATATAATCCCATATTACTTTCACTTGTTGATTGATGTCATTCTAAATTATCTCTCTGTCCTGTATCAGAGACATATTGTCTTTAAACTTATTCTTCAATTCTTTGATCTCATCACATGTTTTTCTGATAGTTATTTTGATACTATGATGCACTATCCTTTGCCATATTCAACGGTCTCTCTTTAATATTCAAATGATCTTTAGTGTCATCCAGACTCTTCTATATTTTCTTCATTTCATCCTCTACAATCTTTAATTTTTTCATGACCTTGGTAAGTTTATCAGCAGGATCTTCGGAATTTGGTTGCACAACAATTGTGCACACATGGGTATTTATTTTATGCTGCAAGCTTGCAATTAATTTTCTCAAAAAGGGCACTTCCTTATTCCGTTCAATTTATTCCTGAGTTATGAGTTCCTTCTCTTTTTCAACTTAAGCCACTTCTGGAGCCATAACATGTTCAAATGCATGCAACTTCAACTTCATCCTCAATACTTGAATCTCTAATTTTGCCCCCTGTAAAAGCTTTTGAATAGCAGATTTATCTTCTAGGTTTACTCCAATATTGACAATTAACTTCTTGAGTTCCTCATTCTGTGTAAGCAAATATCTAAAATTGTATTTTTCTAGATTTAATTGATTTATTACCTTCCCCAATAAAGCTTACGCTTTATTTGCTACCAATGGTGCCTTGCTTAAATCAATGTAAATAAGTTCCCTAGTTTTCCTATGTAGATTGATTTTGTCATGCAATGGAATATCCCTTGCATCCATAGTTAAGTTTATAGTTTTGAATCCTGCTGCAGAAGAAACTGTCAAAGAAAAAGGATGAGATAAATAAATTTTGAGTTGATTTCTTTCTAAATCCATGGCTTATAGTAATCTGGTATGATACTCTGGTACTGATTGGGCTTCAAGTTGAGAAGCCACATTCTCCCTAATCTTTTTATTATTCTTTTCAACCTGTTCATATGACTCCTTCAAGGTAGTAATAGAGGTATGTTCATCTCCTTCAAGAATAGGAGAAGAAGGTGTGCATCTCACTTCTCCTAATTGTAACTTAAAACCAATTGAAGAAGAGGAAATTTTTTCCATATGCTTAGATTCCTTTCCCTTTCCATGTAATTTTGATTTCTTGGAACTATGGCTAGTTTCTTCATATAGATTAATGAACTCTTCAATTTGTCTCTTAAATCCTTTCTCTACAGGATGGGTATTTTCAACCTCCATCCCCTTATGTGCTTCAAATTGACCACCATTAGCCAATTTTTTCTATCTCAGGCCTTGATTCATGAAGGTCTGAAGCATAGGAATTCTCTACCCTTATTCTTGAAATAATTTAATGAGGATCATAGGACCATTTGCCTCCAGTACATGTCTCGAAGCATTTTATCAACTTCCTCCATAACCTGTCTGTTATTTACAATAAAAGGCCCAACAATTTTTGGGCAGTTTGAACAAATACCCCTTCTTTGCTAGTACAAAGTGAATTTGATCTATATTTAAACTTTGTCTAATGAGTTCCAATGCAAATAGTCTCATTGATACAAAATATGGGCATCTATATGGGGAAACCTCTGCTCCATACAATCTAATTTCAACATAATATTCAAACTAAAACCAGTCTCGTACTTTGACATCTTTGCTGAGCTGTAAAAAGGAAGGGGCTTTTGGAAAGAGGCATGGTGGAAAAAATTTGCTTATGATAAAATAGAAAAATGATATAAAAGAGGCAATGAAATATGGAAAACACTCATAGTTAGGGTGAATTCTTATAATTTCGGTCCTGTTCACCACTAATTGTTTTCTTTTATGAGAATCCATTATGTTCAAGCCCAACTGCATGAATCTTTTTACATGAACATAGAGGAATAAGAAAACCAATAGAGATGGGAATCTGAAGCAACCAATAAGAGTTAGGTTTGACAATTGAGAATTCATTAAACCCTCCCAAAAAGTAGGTATATCAAGAGTCACTTCAGGTTGCATGACCAAATTAAACATTCCTATAACTGCATGATCAATAGTAGAAGTATTTTCTTTCCCCAAAACCCTGGCAATTACTTGAAAAATTGGTTGAACATATTCAACAAAACTATCTAAGGGAAACACAATTTTCTTTAAAGATAAAGTGTGTCCAACTGGCATAAGATGGAAAGACAATTTGGCATGATCTCCTCCACACAAGTTTTGGAAACTAGATACCAGGGTTTCTTTAGAAAAAAAAGAGTCTAATGCTTAGAGTGTGGAAAATCAAGGGCTTGCTTAATCAACAGGGAAGAAACTTGTAAAATGTTCTCCCCTAGTGAATTCATCACAAAACATTTCCAGTGATAAAGAGAAGAAGTCAACCAAGTGATAAATTCTGGGAAGAAAAAGGTCTAAGGGACAATTGTAGAAAATAATGTTGAATTTACAACTCTAGAATACACAGGGAAATCTATTTGACCAATGAGAATATTTTGACGCAGTTCCATCAGGTTTAGTGTGCAGACAGGGTCCACAATGTCCATAAGAGGAATATGGGTTGCAGAACCCATCGTAGAGACTTTCTTCAACATTTTTGAACAATTGGACAAGCGTACCTGATGGATAAATACCTGGTAACCCTAAGCTGACATTGGACTTTGAAACTGAAAAGCTGGTGGATGCAGGTGTACTTTGGTATGCTCCAATATCAACAATAGATAAAGAGACTATGAGCGTAAAAACAAGGTTTTATGGGTAAACGGGGAAAAAATGAGGGAAAATGAAATTTAATGTGGAAGGGACATATGTACGGCATGATATCGTACTGGTGACATGACGATGATGGCGTGGTTGTTGGGTGAGATGGAGAGATGACATGGTATTAATCTCGCTCGCATGTTAAAACTCGCTCGCTTGTTGTAGAATCCAATGAAATCTGCTTACCACCCACGGGAGCACCTGCAGTGGTAAGCGGTCCCACTGGCTGGTGGTGTCATGGAGGATCATGACCATTGATCATGGAAAGGTTTTTTTATCGCCAAACCATTTACGGGGGAACCAACATCGATAGCTTTTATGATGTTTGTGTTATCGGGTTTCTCTAGTGGGGGAGGCCCAATGGCATTGACGACATCACACTTTAAACTTGCCCCATCGTTAACCTTTCCTTTTCTCTGTTGGGTCTCACTAACAACATGAAATTTTATATATCCCTGCATAACCTTCGACCCGACATTAATTCCATTTATTGAAAATAAGCCACCATTCAAATAAATTTTGATTTTTCTTTTATGGGATTGTTTGTGTTTTTGCGATATATGATTTTTTCTTTTTCATATTGAACATAGTGAAAGACGAGCTACAAAAGCCTCCATGAGACTTGCTACCACATGCCAAATTAGTGATTTATTCTTGTCCATAATTGATTTGTGGTTGTCCTTGTCCTTGCAAATATGAAAAACTTTGAAGGATCACTACATTGACCTCTGCTTACTTTTCGTGTGCTTTGGAAAGTCTTTCCTGTGACTGGATGATCTTGTCATTATCTTCCTTACAATTTTTGATACTTTCCTTTAAAATTCTCAAGGTATATGCTATGCCAGGAGAGTATTCATCTCTTTGCTTCTCATATGGTCTATAAGGGGAGTCACGTGAACTTTAGTCCACCATTCTGCTTGTCATTTCTAATCTTCTTCCTGCAAACATACCATGCTAGATAACCAAATATAAACATAATTAACATACCTCAGTGAGGTTTAGGGGAGGCTATCTCTTTTCCATAGTCAATCTTGATTAGCACAACATATATATATATATATATATATATAGATAATGAAATCAATGTGTCAATCGTCTCAACATCAACACCATCAACCTCAACATGACGACACAACTGCGACAATGACCATCATGAGAAATAACCAACATGCATGCATGATATACACATAGACAATCGGACATGCATACATAACAATCACATTTATCCCATCTAGTCCAAGTGTTTGACCCGGAAGCTTTGATACCAATCTGTAATGCCTCCTCCCACATTTACCCAATTTCACAAGCCTTCTAGGGTAAACATGAGACGAGTGTCACTGTGACATGACCCGATCTCCCAATTCTTGTTAAGGAAGTGGGTCCTACAAATTGACCACGAACTAACATCCTATAGGGACTACAAGTCACTCAGAGGCTGAACAACCACCCTAGGTGACCAAACCTTGGGTTAGAACCATTTTTCTCTACTTTGGGCCCATAGCTACACCCAAAAAAAGGCATCCATGCAATTATGAGGCTATAACTGCAAACATAAGCCTCACTGCCAATAGTTATCATCTAAAATCTTCAGTTCTGAGCATGCGATCTTTGATCTGTGCCACCTTTTTAGGCCAACCTCCAAACCATTTCCCAGAATTTCTCGAGACTTTCCAGAATCATAGTTAACATGATAAAAAAGATAAACATTCAATCTCAAATCCGAAACTTGACCTAGACTGCCTAGACACACTAGACATTTTGTCAAACACATGGTACAGATGTAAGCTACATGTCATGAATGCATATATGATCATAATAGTTTGAGATTCATCTTAAAACCACCAAGAAGGCTTTATGTCCTCTCCACATAGCTGCAACAACACTTGTTTGTCCATACATTCATCAACTAATCAGTAACTAAACAATTCATGACAAGAGCTATAAATGATACACATCATATAACCAGAAAATAACCAAGATAGAAACCATGGAAACTTAGCCATAATGTCACCAACATAATCACTATAAATGCTCATAGATCTCAATAAGAAAATGTCTCATATTAACATATGAAAATTCCAACCAAGTCAGGGACTTCCATGTACCACCCAATCATAGATAGGGATGAACCAAATCTCTCTTTCAGCCAATCACCCCCGTGCCATATTCCAAGCATGAATGTGGGATCTCATTGAATAAACCAGGACAAAACAAAACCAGGGCTTCCAAGGGCCAAACCACCTCAACCCTCAACCACAATGATTCCACCTCCACGGTTGGACATCACCAACACCAACTAGGTCGGTCTCTACCCAAGTTTTTCAGGGCTCCAGGAACTATTAACTCAACCCACAACCTTCCAGGGCTCCAGAGTGTTTGTTCCAACCTAGGCTACAAGGTTAGTAAC
This sequence comes from Pinus taeda, assembly GCA_000404065.3. NCBI lineage: Eukaryota > Viridiplantae > Streptophyta > Pinopsida > Pinales > Pinaceae > Pinus > Pinus taeda. The sequence goes on from APFE030193655.1 coordinate 104,319, forward strand.
ACAACCCAATTTGTTTCAGAGGTTCCAGAGCATTTGTTCCAACCCACAACCATAAGGAACATGGACACCCAATCATAAAAATAATCAATTGGGAAAAGCCACAATGTCATGGTTATCTAGGAAATGGAAAGGCAAGGTTGACATCACTGTCATTCCAGGAAAATATCCATGTCAATGACAACACATAACCAAAAACTTACATGAATATACCATGCATCCAGAAATTAGCAAGGAAATCACACATGTAACATGTTACTTGCAAATAAATCGAGTTGTAGTTATTGATCCAACTATTCCCTTTCACATTCCTACATTCCTTTGTCTTCTTTCTCCAAATCTAGTGTATGTGAAAGCGCTACAAGAATGCTCCAAGAATACTCTAAGTGTGTAAGAGTATGAGGGCATGAGAGAATGAAATGAAAGCTCCAAAACTGAATTGAAAAAAGGTTTTGAATTGATCCTCAGAAACCTTTTTATCATTGAGGCCTTTATCATTTCCTTCATTTTTCCTTCAATTTCCCTCTCATGCAAATTTGTGTCTCTTCACTTTCTTTTTCTCCTATTTTATTTTATTTCATAAATAAAATGTCAATTAATGTATATTTTCCTTTCCCAATTTCCATAGCCATTTATTAATCACAATTGATACCAATCACTATGTTTTTCCCAAGATTCAACTTAGAATACATGTGCCATGACCTTAGTCTTATTTTATTTACATAGAAAATCAACCAGGGGTTGTTACAAATGCACTAGTTGTGATCAGAACTCAGCCACCCCTTTTCTACCCATAGTCGTTGAGGAACCATTTCAACAATGGGGAATGGATATTATTGGCAAAATATTGCCCCATTCATCAAAGAAACACTAATACATTCTTACTACAACTGATTATTTTACTTGGTGGACCGAAGCAGTTCCATTAAGACAATTTAAGGATTAGGAATTCATCCAATTTCTTAAACAAAACATCATAACCAGGTTCAATGCTCCTACATCGTTTTTTTTTATAATGCAACTTATTTTTCCTCATTAAAGATTTATGATTTTGCATTAGAAAATGGTATCATTTTAAAGCATGCATCAAACTATTACCCACAAGGAAATGGTTTGTCTTAGTCCACAAACAAGACTTAATATGTACTATCAAGAACATCGCTTTCTCTGAGCAAAATAATTGGCATAATGCTTTGGTGAATGCATTATGGGTTGATCGTGTCACTTCTAAACCCTCTTTGAAAGACTTCCCCTATTTCCTTGTATACAAGAAAGAAAACTATCCTTCCGTCGAACATATACCTTCTGGCCTTGCAACTTTCTCAGAAATCTCAAGGCAAGCCATGTCTCCTTGTTCAAAGTTGGATAAATACTCTTCTTATGCTGGAGGGATAAATGAGGACTAATCCTCTTCCCGTCAATGGCCGAGATCTTAAACATTACTTTCAGTAGCAACCCTAAGTTGTGTTCCTTCTTGTGTACAATTTTCTTTCAGTCTCTTGTGTTGTTTGTTCCTGCCAAGTCTTGTTCATTTTCCCTTTGTCTTGGTCAATGTACATAACTAATACCTTTTATGAGATTGTATGTATGGCTCGAAGGACTATGTGGCGAAATGAACAGGCATTGTGACAACTGCAACACTTGGATATTTGTTAGTTATCCTTCTTAGTTTGGGAAAATTCCTTAACTCAAGTAATGTCCATATGGAAAGTATGATACATTCAAGAGGAAACCCTTGATTGGAACCATGACATCCATATCTATTTTGGCATCCTTATTCCCTAACTTTGTATTGAATTTACATGGTGTTCTACATGCTAATCCAATAAAGTAGAGAATGGAAGGGGAAATTAGTGGCAAGCAAATAAATATCAGAGGTATATATATAATCTTCTCGGAAGGAAAAACCTCTTCTCTCAATAAGTCAGGATCCATCTTCTGCCCTAGTGAAATAGTAAGTTCCTAAGAAAAGTTCTATAAAAAAAGGGAGAAAGAAGAGAAAGGATTCTTGCAGAGAGAGGTGAAGGAAGTAACTTCGTCAAGGTACTGTTCAGGATCGCTAGCAGCGAAGCAACACTTGTGTTCTTGTAGTGACATCATCAGTGTATTGTCCATGCCTGCTGGCAATGGAGTAACACAAGAGATGAAAAATAAGACTCTGATTATCTTCAACTCACAATTATATATTACCCTCTCCTAGATCGAAACAATTGCGAAAGGCAATATTTGTTGGTATCTTGAACCAAGAAAGGGAATGATGGGTACTACATATATAATTGGGTTAAGTGGGGAAGCCAAGGGAACCCCTTAATGAATCAATACTTATTGAAGGGTTGAATCTTTACTAAAATCTACCCCTAGATAGAGAAGCTTAATTTCACCTAATATGTCGCCAAGTCTTATCGCTGTTATAAATCGTGCCAAGATTTTGCTATATTCAAATTTTGCAGCCTACATTCTGTCATGTGAAGTGTCTCTTTTGGTCTTTGAGTGTTGTTTTATGTTTTTACACATATTTCAAGTGTCCACTTTCCTTCCTAAGTGTCATCGGTTCCTCAAGTGTAGCAATAACACACTTTGGAGTCATGGTACCCTTCATAGTCACAAAACAACACTTATTGGTTGCAACTACGCATACTTTGTTTGTTGCACTAGGAGATTGTTTGTGAACTGGCATTTTGATGTATATTTCTTAGTTGTGGTTCATGTCTAAGTTTTATTGATGAGTTATGATGTGTTACACTTAATTCCTCCCCCCTAACTCATTGTGTTTTTCTATGTTTCACCTTTCCAAACTTAGACATTTTTATGACTTTGCAGCTTTCCCACTAGGCTAGGAAGAGAAAAATGCGCACTTCTAAGGCCTAGTGGAGACCCTCCTTGTCAACTAGAATTGTGATCTTCACTAGCTTGAGCTTCCTCTCTCTCTCCTATGCACTATGCAATTCTAGTCAACAGAACCTCATCCTTGTTGCTTGTCCTTCCTCTCTATGCCAGTCTTTCCTCTGTCTCCTAGTGTGGCGCACTGCGCACTTCCAGTCGGCAGTGATTCCTTACCCTGTGCATTGTGATTGTGACTCTGGCCTTCCTCCCTAGCGCATGGCGCAATTTTAGTGGACAATCCTATTGTCTTTCGTATTGCAAATGCGACTTTCTCCCAACTTGCCTCCTCCCTCGGAGTTGCGCATGGTGCAGTATCGGTGAGTATTGACGTCTTGCATTGTCTCCTGCAAGTGCGCTATGCTCCTAGAAGGACCCTCCCTCTCTATTTTGTGCACTACTGATCCATGGTAAAAAAATATGCACAAGTAAAAATAGAATAAGATATTTTTGGGCTAATGTTTGCTTACCATGAGTGATCTATAGCTGCAGATGTTCAATAAAGCATGGGAAATATGTGTGAGGAGATATTTCAAGAGAGGCTATCCAATGAAGCATCTTGAAGAAAAAGGCACCATGTTGCGACAATTTAAGGAATGTTGGATTTGGATGATCAAAGTGACTCATGAAGACTCCATAATTTCCTAAGACCCTTTGGAGGGTAGAAGGCAACAACAATGCAAGATTTGTTACAAGTATCAAAGACATAGTGACTATGTCGTCACTTCTCAAAGAACTCCATGTTACAAGTCACTATGAGTTCAAGTCATTAATGTTTATGACTTTTCATGTTGTCGTCACATGATGTGGAAAATGGTGATGTAATTTTGAAAATATTGTAAATGTAAATATGTGGAAGTCCAGGAGTCACATATGGACAAAAGAGTCACTAGGAAAAGTCCAAAAGTCTCATGGAAGTCAAAAGGTCACATTAGAAGTCCAAGTGTCATGAAAAAGAGTCAAGAGGAATATGAAAGGTCATTCCTCTTGTTATAAAAGAAGCCTCATTACTCAATAAAATGACTTTTCACCTTGGCTTCTCCACCCAAGCATTAGAGAGAGAGATTGTTCTTTTAGAGAGAAAGTAGTGGCTTAATGCTCCACTATTGGAGCTAGTGGTGTCTAATTGTATCAATGTATCTTGGAACTTTTGATTACTATTTGAAGCTCATTAAGCCAACACACATTCATGCATATATCATGAATGTTATAAGACTACTCTTTAGATGTTTGCGGTATGTGTTTTGTTCTTAAGTACTAAAGAAATTGAACTATTTCATTGGCTTTGGTGCTCATCTTTTTGAATGTGTTTTGTAATAGTTTTAATGATTGTTATGTCCATGTGAACTATTTCGATAGACAAACAATGATTATTTCATATGTATGTGTGTGTGTCTTTATTGGAATAATACTAATACTTTTATTTTAAAGGCTCGCCTTCTATTCCTTTCTGGTGAAAGAACCTTGATACATATTAAAATTGAACATATCACAAGGCATACTTGCTAATTCAAAAGTACATGTGTGTTTCTCTCTTATGGTAACTATTGCAGCCAAGGCAAATCTTTAAGTACATGGCAGTCAGGCCACATTTCTAGATGGAGTTCCTATACAAAACGATGTTGGGTCTAATTGGGAGTTCATATTAGGGAGACCACCTGTACGTTGGCGAGATACAATGCCTTCAACAGACACATTGGAAAAAAATTGGGAGATGAAAATTGATTGATTTCTCAAGATGAAGTAATTGGGGCATGGAGAGACAAAGGGGTATGTTAATATGATGATGTTAAATCATTAGAGGAATTGATCCGAAGGGATTAAAGGATTAGTGCTACATTGGAAATGGGATTCTTGTTTTCCTATAAGAAACTCAACATCAGAGAGAACTTGACATGGTGGACAAGAAGGGAGGTATTATGGCCTTTGAAGGATCAATGGTCTTTGAATAAATTGACTTAGAACTTGGGAATATTGATGGGATGGGGAATATTTTCCAAATTGGCATTATTAATACAAGGGAAGGATTGTCTTAAGGTCTTCATATGGTCCATATTATAAATGTTGGACTCATGATGGAGCAATAATCCCTATTCCAAAAGGTGATCATAAAAGGCAGTTATCATCGTGTTAATCCTCAATCCGATTAATTCTCAACTAATCAATTATTGAAATGGAATGGATCACATATAAATAACACAAAATAAGTTCTTGGGTGGATTTATAATTTTGGTTTAATTCCATAGTAGTTAGAAGCTTTAACTTTAGAAACATTTTGGAGTGGGGGAGAGATCAATATGGAAATAGTGGGAGATTAAGCGATCCTCTAGTGTCGAGTAAGGTCTTGGTTAACTCACCTTTGAATAACCTATAATTTATGGAACTTCTTGATAATTGAATCATGAAATAAAAGTTTTTAGGTTGTGGATGTCTATTCTAGGTACTTGCTAGAGTACTTACCAGATGAAGACTGAGAGGCATCACCCTATAGACATTGTTGGTGGTTCCCCATCAAGTATACCTCTTAAAATTTGCATTTAGACATAATATCATCTCTACTTATGTTGCATTTGTGTTTTTTGGTTTCCCTTAAATATACTTTTAGGCCTCCCTCCTTTAATGGTATCTAATGAAAATATAATAATAGATGAATACCAATTCAATTATGACCAAGAGTTTATTATAAAACATAAAAATGGGTCAGGGTCAAACTAGAACAAAATTCAACTTAAAAGGAAGACAGACATTTCATTCCTTTGGAGAAGAGTTTTTGCAAGTACGAAAAGAGAAAAGAGATTCCCGTAAACCTTGAAATAACAAACAAGAAAATTTATTGTTACTTTTAGATTACATTTATAAAGAAATTTTATGGAAGGAAAATATTATTAAAAACATTACAACCATTCAAAATGGATGGGTATATATTATTACAGTTCTATGGTGTAGTTTAATCGTACTACATTTTGGAGGATTTAAGGACACATTTTTTGGTCAAATTGGTCTCAATTATGATAGGAATTTGTTGGAGTCACGAGTTTGACCTGTGAACTTTGCACAACCTAAGTGCCCCAAAAGTTTTTCAAAGAAGTGAATCCATTTATGCATTCAAAAATAATTTTCAAACATAAAAAGAAAGATATCACCAAAAAATATTTCATAAGATTCCAATAAAAAATTCCAAAACATAAAATAGTTAAACAACACCATTATTATTTTTATTTTCAAATAATAAAAAATAAAAAAAATAAAACAGAAACCACACATCATTATTAAAAACCATATAAATCCTCTGTTATTTTATTTCTCCATGTTACTTTCATGGTTTTAATTCCTAATTGGTGCAATAATTCAGATTAGTGGTCTAGTCAAAGAAGAATTTGACACATTGACTTTATATTTCCGTTGTGTGAGAAAATATAGTTTTTACTTGACCAACAATTCCAATATTTTATTCACCAAGGTTATAAACCAATTACTTTAAGTCCTTGACATTGTAGTATAGTGGTAAGTACTCTCACCACACGCGAGTGACACGAGTTCGATCCCCTGTAATGGTAACCTGTATTTTGTTGCAACATCAACTGCTCATACAACCTCCTGCAACTTTAAGGCAAAGAAAATTGATACCAATTACAAATGTTCTAGTTGCTTATTGTTAATAAATTATCTTTGATTTTGAATTGGGTTTATGTTCCACTTGCTTATGGTTACTAAAATATTTTCAATTTGTGAATTGGATTTATCTCCAATCGTTACAAGAAATGATTTTTATTCTCCCTACGCAATTTCAATTCATGCAAATAATATGATGAAGTTTATTATAATGACTTTGAGTTGATAACCTCTCAATGACTAAAGTCGAAGATATCTTTTATTTAGGTATAATATAAAATATAATCATAAAATGGCCCTATTCCAACCATTGTTTAAAGAGGAAATTAAGTCTCTAACTGACATAGTAGAGGCTTGATCATAAATGATAACTTCAAAATACATCAACATTTAATCATAAATAATGATTATTTGTCAACTTCAAGCTTTTTTTGAAATTTTTATAAGCAATTTGATTTTTCTCTCTTTATATAAAGTGAACCTAATATCTTGGAAAGCTTTAGCAATCTCCGTCACTTAACCAACTATAGAAAGTAGTCCAACATTTTGAATCTTGGCTTGCTCACTCATCTAGTTTATAACCTAGAGGGGGTCACCAAATCCCTAGAAGGAACTCATACCCTACCTAAGGCAAATTTCAACTTCTAAAAAAGAGCCATAAGTTCGTCAATGTTATTGGTCTCACTACCTAGATTTTTATTCTAAAGGAAGGTTATGTGAATTAGAAAGGAAGGAGTTAAAAAACCAAAACCAATAGTGTTATTTTGTCCTTGACAATCTCCATCAGAATGTCACCAAGCAATAAATTTATCCACTTGTAGTTCACCTAGGCCCCTAGGAGGAATTCGTTTGGGGACCTCCCTGTAAAAGAGAAGTAATCCCATCACCTAAACACCGACTTGGAAAACAAGGAGTTGTTTATCTTCAAATAGACATACATTCCTTACAAACCAAATTCCTAGCAGGACCAAATATGGCATTGCTCAAATGCTTTCTAATTCCTTCCTTGAGAACCAAGACTAGAAGCAAGGTTCAATAATTAACCAATGCCAAAGAGAGTCAAAAACCAAAAAGCCCTTGAACCTCTTTCCAAACCTAAAAGTGGTAAGAACAATGCAATGATAGATAGGAGTTTGTTTCCTCGTGAATTTTGTACAAGGAGCACTTGCTAGGTCCCGCCTTACCTCCTTTTTGTAAATGGTCTCAAGTCATAATAATTTGTTTCCCCATGAAGTTTGCATGAGGAGCCCTTTATAAGTGTCACCTTACCTCTTTTTTGTAAATGGTCCCAATTATGACATTGTCTGATAGAACTAAATACATAAGAAATTTTAATTTAGTAGGTTCCTTCACCTTTCATAGAGATTTCCACCACCAATGGACTATGAAATCACCAATTGAAAAATTGCCCGATAGCCAAGGTTTGAAATAAAGGAACCTCCTTTCTTGTTAAACCCTCAAATAAACTCATCAACTCATCTAAACTCCCACAAAATCTAATGTAACTTTATGTAGTTTTAATATAAAAACTCCCACTACCTTATCTTTTTCCTGAGAAAAGAAACTTGTACTTCCATTCATGTTGAAAGAAAATACATTTTGCATATACACACCTATACATGTGCATTCACCAAGATCTAACCAGATCCCTGAGTGGCGAAAATAAAAGTATACAACATATGCTTATAAGTGATTGTCGTATTTAATTGATCTTTTTTCCCTGTGATTAATCATGATTTTACATCATTATTACTATAATTTTTCACAATTATCAGGGTATTATCTTAAACCTAGAGTGTGACTAGATAATTGTTCATTACTTAATATATTCCCTTTGTTTCAATAAGAATTACATCAAAATTGTTATTAATGATGGTACTTGTGTTATTTTAGGTTCTCAAGAAGGCGTATGAAATTCTGGTCAAAGATATACATGCATCAATTGTTGATTCCTAAGTGCACCAATCATTGGCCCTGATCCTGTACCAAGTACAATTCCTACAATCATTTGGGGTTCGACATATTGGCGTACTTTCAGGAGGAAACTGAGGCATGGTTTGTGTCCACGATGATATTTTCATGATCCCACTTGAGTAAAGATACACCGAGGTCACATGTGTGGATTTCTAGGAGCTAATTAATGCCTCTACCCAAATTTGCAGCAATTTTAAAATAACCAACTTCCTTCCTTGATTTGTGTGTAGATGAGGGTGAATCTCAAAAATTTGGGACATGGGTTTTGTTCCAAGTATGGAAAATTGTGCTAAATAGGGTTTTTTTCCAAAATTATCCATGGTAAAAAGATACAAATGGTTATTTATGGCCAATTTGTTAAAAATGCACAATTTTCCATAATTTATGAATCATGCTGAGATTTGAAAAAATGGGTTGTTACAACCTAAATTCATAATGTAATATGTATAAAAGGCCCTTTGTTGGAGGAGAGGATATTATTATAGTTTCGTATTGTTAATATTGACCTTGAGAACATGGCTTCTGATGTAAAATCTTGAGTATCATTCAATATATAAGACTCGTACCAGGTTTTATTTCAGTTCTATGTCCGTTCAATTCTTGATTTCATCTTTGTAACTTAGATTTATTACAGAGGCGATGAGCTGGTTGGTTTGGGTCCACTAATCCAACTTGTCACCCCTTTTCCTTTGTTTGTTCGTTTAGTAGGTTGCAGAACTAGTATTTGGTATTGTTGTTTGTGATCTATGTGAGCTAGCTGTGTTGATTGATCTCAGATCTAAGGGCTTTCCAGAGCATAATTTATATACTATGTTTTGATATACATATTCCCTGGTGTTATATTAATTTTATCTTGTCAGTTTTAGAAATGTTTATGTGTATGCATGGTTAGGATCTGTGGCAAGCATCGTAGTTATAATTCATTGGTGTGGTTAATCATTATGTGGACAATTCTCATACACTGTGATACATTCCATATACGCGTACTGAAACAATTTGGAGTATGCTATACTCTGTCTCAAGAGTCATTCTTAGAGTCTCGACTTTTGGTCATTATTTGCAATAATATGGAATTGTATTAGATCCATTTATAACTTGAAGTTTATAATTGATAATATGAATAATAATGAGTTTCACTGCACTCTGAAGTTTGAAGTGGATCAAGCTTTGTTAGCAACATCATTACTTGTATTCTTCAATTTGTTAACAATTGACAATCATAACAGAGCATAAGCGTTATGTCTTTGGCTTATGATATTTAAAGTTTTTCCAACTATGGTATTTTAATACAATGAATTAGCCTCTTTGTTATATGATTACTCCATGAAGACATACAAGGAATTGGATTTTAAACACCAAAGTTATAGCTCTGTAACTTGGTTAAGTTATTACAAATGCATTGGTAGTTTGTAATTGTGAGTATTACAGAGCCTTTTTTTTAATATATCTATCCCTTGTGTGTCATTATTTATGAATGAGTTATTTCCAAAAATTGCTTCATAATTAAAACAATGAGATGATTGGTTTGTGAGATTCGAGTGTTGAATGTGAGCACTAGGGAAAATAGTAGCATTAGATATGAGTGAAAGCATTCTTATTAATACTTTTGAAGCTTATTCAATTAGTGCATCGGGCTTGAAATAAGTGTGCCATAGATAGTTTTGGAACTGATTCTTTGGATTTTCATAGAGAAGCTTTTAATAGCATTGTGCACTGCATCCTAATAAGCTTGGTTTTTGATTTGAGTTTTGTGTTTCAATTGCCTTGCTCTTTATTTAGGCAGTCTTTACCTTTGCTTAAGTAAATGCTCAGGTTTCCAAATTGATTAGTAGCTAGGGTTTGCATTTTCATATTTAGGGTTTTCTTTCTAATAGCCAGTGGTTAAGGTTTGCTCTTTAATTGCCATTAGCTAGGGTTTGCTCTTCACTTGCCAATAATTAGGGTTTTTTTTCCAATTGTCACTAGTTAGGGTTTACCTTTTAATTTCCAATAGTTAGGATTTTCTTTTAAACTTTCAATAATTAGAGTTTGGCTTTCAATTATCAGTTAAGGTTTTCTTTTCAGTTGTTAGGTTTTGCTTTCAATGTTGGTAGACTGCAAGATTAATGTTGGCAATAGTTAGGGTTTTGTTTCTATTAAATGCTTTTGAGTGCAGGATTGGAACAAGATATTGATTAATGCAGGAACTCAAGGTGTGAGCAGTTTCTAGAAAAATTAGGGTTTTGTTTTTCACGTCATTGGAGTCTTTCTATGGAATTTCCAGTGTTGCGCCTCAAAGTACAGAAACCCCATGTTGACATTAAATGTTGGTCCATTTATATACCCTATACTGCATCCAACAATAAGCATTCAAAACACCCTGCCACATGACCATGAAGTGGAGCAAAAGACTGAAAAAGAAAAATTAAAATTATAATACAAGGGGGAAGCTCAAGTAATATAGAAATCACTTATCTTCCCCTTCTTCCCTTTCTTTTTATGGCCTTGTTTCCATTCCCTAGCTTTGAGGTCCACCATAACTAGAGCCATATCACTCACGAATGTCTTTGGAGGATACTCTTTGTCTGAATCAGAGCTTTCAGATACTTGAACATGCTTAGTGCCCACTGCGCCATCCTCTTTGTGTACCATATTTATTTGATGATCTGAATCATGATTTTCTACTAAAAATGTCCCACTCTGAAGGAGAGTATCATTAATATTCTCTTCTTGAGTGCCCCCTTCTTCTTTGTTGTATTCTCCATGGTGTCTTGTTGTTCTTCTTCTTCTGAAAGATGTGGATTTGAAAACTACCATCCCTTTGTCTTGTGAGCCTTTTTCTTTTTTGGATTTTTTTTTTGCTTGTGGACATGTGTTTTGAAGATGTCATGTTTGAAAACAAAAACGATATTTGAATGCCATATTCTCATAGTCTAAAGCTTGTGACCACTGAAAGTTTTTATGATTCAAAATTATATGATCTGGTAAACCTTTGTTGAGGTCAATCTCCAAGCATGCTCTAGCAAATATAAAATACTTTTCTCAGTTCTTACCATGTCCCTCTTTTTGAAATTTCCCAAAGTGTTTCCAATATCCTTAAGAACCTGGTGGTGTCAAAAAGGAAAGGGGAGGTTTGGGAGTCTCACCCAAACTGGTTATGTTGTGACAACCATATTTCTTGCATCAAAATATGGAAACCATGGAGTTATAAAGAGCCCCACTCTACCCCAAAAACATGGTCCTTCATTTAGAGCAAAATCCATATCTTTTTGTGTTACATTGAATTGTACAATGAAAAACCCTTTGGAGCATAGATAAAAATCACAATTGTGTGTCCAAGTGGAGAAAATCCACTAGTGTAAGGCTTCTACTTTGGGCCAAAAGCCATTAAATCTACAAATAGCCGCCTTTGATTGAAAAGTCGTGAATAGAGAATTTACCTCTAGAAGGTTTACTTCCATGGCAAGAGGATGCTCCATTTGGTTGACAATGTAGGGACTTGGAATGCTTTGAATCTGGTATGTTGAAGACAAAGCCTTCACTTTCACAATATCTTAAAAAGTGTTACATTTCCCATTTTGATTCATGTGTCCTGAAGTACCTGCTCTTGAAGCTCCTCCTCTCAGCTTTGAGTTCCAGATTAATGTTGGGTTCCTTTTAATATTATGGTTTGGGATCTGGGAAGAATCATTGAGCACCTTCCCTTCATATTGAAGACTTTGATACTCTGCAGGAAGCCCTAAATCTTTCTCAATGGTCTGCTTTAAAGAAGAGACAGAGGCAAGGATTTTTGTCCATATAGAACAAGACTTCCCACTCAGGCTCTTTATGAAGACCTGAAATTTTTCAAGCTCCTTCATCGCCCATGACACGACCTGTGTATAGCTCAAAGGGCATGTCAGGCCACTCTGAAGGTAAAAAGGCCATTTGAGCATATAACTTGGAGCCACCAATGACTCCACTACCCAAGAGACAGGGCATAATTTATGAGACAAAACAAAAAGAGAAAAGAGCTCAGGACAATACCTCTGTGAAAGTGCCCATTGCACCAGTCTCAAGATAAATAGATCTCAGGCAAAACATGCTGTGTATGTATTCTTGGAAAAAAAATTGTGCAACATTGTTTGAAAGCCTCCCACTGACGATGCCATCGTGATAACAAATTTCCAATTCTCAATTGTGTGACCCATCCACAAAAGTATGTGCCAGCCCTAACTGAGTGACAATAATTGAGCAACATATCTAGAACAAAGAAACCCTAGAAGCGTTCATGCATATCTAGAACAAAGAAACCCTAGAAGCGTTTGCGTAATCCATATTTTTTCAATCTGATACCTTGCATATATCATATAATGCATCATTTTGTTACCCCTATATTAATCATTTTATCTTCCACTACCTTATTAAATCACTATCCAATAAATTAAATAATAATAGCTATGAAAAACATTATATAAACCATATTATAATAATAATATAACAAATTGAATTACATATTATTTTGTTTATTATTTATAATCATATTCATATTTGATTTAACATATTAATATGTGAAACTTTTAATGATACAACTTGTTCATGCAAACATAATTGGATGGTTCAATAAAGAAAAACAGATTACATATACCTCAAGTGATATGTGATCTCTCAAATAATACTCACAAAAATCTTAAAAAAAGAGCTAATTAACATTATTTTAATTTTAATAAAAACATTAAAATAACATGTGAAAAAATTCTTAATTTTCATTTTAATATAAAATTATAATTAAGTAACTAAATAAAATATATTTACCATAATAAAATTTTCCATATAATTTACCACCCTCTTGGCCAAAGATTATATAGAAATGACATAGAGAATCATGAGTTATAAACAATTGGATTGAACCTTAATAATAGACCAAGTATGTTATTCAAAGATGAAGTCATTTTAAAAAAATGTCAATAATAAATTTCTCAGTATGTTATTCAAAGATGAAGTCATTTTAAAAAATTGTTGATAATAAATTTGTCAGGATCATTAGGGGGATTTCGTTGTTTAGATTATGAAAATTGGATAAGGAAATAGTCAAAACCTTCAAATTGGATGCAAAGTTTTAGTTTTAATTTGAAATTCTCATCTTCTTCATACTTTCTGAATTTCAAACTTTTTTATTCTAAGTGGAAAGTTATTAATGTATTCAAAGAAAAAAGAATCAAGATTACCAACGAAGCATATAACCAGATAAATATAAGCTTGTATAAATATGAGTTCGTATTTAAGAATCTATTTTCCTTTTTATTTTTTTTAAATTTTATTGGTTTTCCCGGCTTCTTAATAAAAATCTAAATATAATAAAAATCCAAATATAATTTTAACCATATTTAAAAAAATACATTTCATTTTATAAAAATTTTCAAATGGATTTTTTTTTTTTTTTTTTTTTTAAACTAATATCTTTATAAAAATTAAACTATTAAACTTCATGTAAACTAAAGAAAATATACATTTTATAGATTTTTAAAAACTTCAGACTTACCTTTTGGTTTATTCAGCTATCTCCAACTCCAACTTCATAAAATTAAATATAAAATTAGTTATTTTTTTATATTATTTTGTTATTTTGTAAATTTTATTATTGTTATCCCAAAAATATTATTTTGTTATTATTAATAATTTACATTTATACTATTTATTATTATTGTTAATGTATAGGGAATGATAAAATTTAGCTTTCATTTACTAGTTATATGTTTTGTTTTTGCAAGCATATTTTCTGGTTGAATTTATTTGGAATCTTACAGAGATTTTTTGGAATCACAAGTTTGAGTTATGAAGTCTTCACACTCTGAATGCCTTCAGGTTGAATTTACCTGGAATCTCACAAGGATTTTTTGGAATCACAAGTTTGAATTATGAACTCTCCACATTCCTAATACATTCTGATTGAATTTACCTACAATCTCACAAAAATATTTTGGAATCACAAGTTTAAGTTATGAACTCTACACTCCCAATACCCCAGAAAATTTTCAGGATATTGAATCCATATAATATTAATCATAAATTATTTTTAAACATCAAAAAATTACAAATTAACCAAAAATTATAAGATTACAACACCAAACATTATTATTATAATGCACTCAAAAGAATTAAAAAGCTGTAAAAAAAAAATTCAATTACGATGACCCCAACGAAAAAAGAGAAGTTTGCCGGAGATTTTGTCTCTTCAATTTACAAAGAGTTATAATGATTCAAGTCACTTTACTGGCCCTCGACGTTCCTCTAACTGGAACCTCTGCAATGAAAATCAAGACTGCTTTTAAACACACACAGATTTGCAATGACTCCATTCATTTTAACAGGTTCCAAGTTTCCCTTAGATGTAAATTTGCAATAATTAGCAAGACTTCAGTGCATAGAGGCGTTCAAAAGCAACGAGTAATAAATGTGAACCAAAATCAAATCCAAAGACCAAAAATATATCTGAATCACTTCAAAAACCCAACTTTCGATACTTGATTGCTTAACCTATCCCCAACCTCAGTTTCAAAGGATTAGATATGAAATTTGCTTTGAAGTCACATATATGACTGTTTTATATTATTTCGTTGCTCATATTTACAATTTATTATTACAATTATTAACGAACCGGAAGGAAAATTATTATTTTGATGACTATTAAAATACTGCACAGTAAAGCGGTGGGAAATTTACTATTATCATGATTATTAAAATACTGCACAGTAAAGAAGTGTGAGGGACGAAAAGGAGTTTGCCCAAGTTTTTGCCTCTTGGATTTACATAAAGTTGCCGTGATTCAAGTCATTTTACTGGACCCCAGGAAATTTTCTGTAAGGGGAACTCTGCAATAAAAAGCAAGACTTCAGTGCACCAAAGCCATTGACAAGCAATGAGTACTTCTAACTCTGCTCCCAAACCATTAAACAATTGGTTTTCTCAACGCTTCTACAATTAGAAAAGAAATGGGCTATCAATGCTCTGCAATTACAAAACAAATGTGCTATCTATGCTTCTGCAATTACAAAACAAATGGGTTTTATGATCATATCCATACTCTTACCCTGTGATAAAATTCCCTGCCGTCAAAGACAGAATGCTAGTTGCAAATTGTCAAAACGGGAGTGTATTGAACAAGATGTGCAGTGAGTACTTCCCAGTAGAAGTTGATTGAGACACAATCCCTTCGAGCTCAAGCATTGTGACCATCAAGACATAGATTACAAGTCTAGATTGGATTTGTCAAGTATCTCAACAGGAAATCCCAAACTCTGATGATAAAACAACTGGAAAATTGTTGGACAAAAACATGTGTATATTTATATTAAGGTCTATTTCAACAGAACTGAGACAAGGAGAACACTCGGGATTCGGAAGCTAGATCTTACTTTCACTCTCTACCAAGTAAGCAAGTAAGCAGGATGCTAGTTTGAACAAAACCCCTACCTCACCCTCTGGACATTTTCTAATATGTCCTAATTCTGTACTACCGCCCTATGGTCCCATGTTTATGCCCCCTTACTGAATATTTTGTTGTGCCAATCCAATTGCTGAAGCAGGAGGATTAGTTTTTATTTTTCCCTTTTCCTTTTGGGACATATGTGTGAGGAATTCCGAGAGATTCTTTCAGGCTTGGTCTCCCCCCATTTTCCAGCAAATAATTAATCTAACAATCAAAGAATAGAAAACTGTGTATAGTGAACTAAAGAAGAAACACACAAAAAACACTTCTCTGTGCCGTTCAACTTGAACTGAATATATAGTATTACATCTTTGACCAAAGAAAAGCACACAATCTGATGGAACCAAAACCATAGACTAATAAAAGAAGAGATCTCCTAACAAACTCAAGCCTTCCATAAAATACCTATCTAAAATAACGATCTATGTAGATAACAAACCAAACCAAAGCAATAAAACCAAGTAAACAGAACACTGAGCTCTTCATCCTAACGAACTGTAACCTTCCAGAAAACACTTATCTGCGTAGATAAAAAACCAAACCAATACAAAAAAGTAAACCTAACACTAAACTAAAGGCATCATTCTATACTACTGCCCAATGGTACCATGTTTATTCCCCCTTACTGAATATTTTGTTGTGCCAAATCAATAGTTAAAGCAGGAGGATTTGTTTAATTCCCCCCTTTCTCTTTTGGGCCCATTGTGCATGTTCCCTACTTCTGAAGTGCGTCATTAAGGCAGCACAAATCACGGCGTTTCCATTCCTCCCTTGATTGCTGGAGTACGGACGAAGGTTATGCGTTACTGAAAATATCAAACACTGAATACTACACCCTCCGACTACTTTAAACAAGATTGTGTGGAAGTGGAGCTGCATACGGTTTACAGGGTAGCGAAATAATTGTCACAGAATTTTCCCACTGTCTTGGCATGGAGATAGGTTAAGCAACAAATGAAATCTAACTTCATGAAAAGAAATGGTCAAAGTCATTTTGTATTCACATTTAGTATGATAAAATCGTAGCACAAGAAAACAATCCAAAAACCACTTTTATTTGTAGTATCAATGAAATTTTGCAATGCCAACGGATATTACATAGCAAATTGATCCGGCGGTAGCTCTGCAAATTCATCAATAATAATGATCCCCACGGATGATGATGCTGATCCCCGGATTCGGTATTAACTATCTGGCGGGTTTTTTTGATGTTGCAGTTTGAGGTGGCAAATGTGGATGTGGTTTCTGGATTGTTTTCTTTTTGGAACCGTAATTCTGGGCATACTGGGGGCAGGCAGTGGGGTTTCTGGATTGTTTGTTCTTTGGAACAGTAATTCTGGGTATACTGGGGCGGGCAGTGGGACAAATATGAAGGCTGAGGCCATGGTTCTTTGGTTTGCTTCTTTCCTGAACATCCCCTCCATTCATATATATGGGAATTCACAGTCTATCATCAACCTCATCAACCACGTCTAAGGCATCACGTGCATTAGTCATCTGCATCTACAAGGCTGGCTCAGACAAATTAAGCTCATATGGCAGTCTTTCAAGCACATTTCCATACAGCACAGCGAACAAGATGTCCAAACTTGGAATACATGCTCAACAGGATGGGATGCATGTTGAGATTCTGGTGGGAGGCATTACACTGTATGTAGGCTTCCTCCCCTTTTCCCTGATATGGTTTATTTGGCTGACTGTCACTTCGGTATTACTATTCCCTGTTTTCATGTACTATTTGGTAGTGCTTATTTTGTAATCTAATCCTTTTTCTTGGTCATGCTGTGGAGTTAATTATGGATCTTTTCTCATCTTACATCTATATCATATTACCTTGTATGTGCATACTGAAATAAAATGTGATTTGGTTTTCCTGACAAAAATCTAATGATTGCAAATGGCATCAGATCTTATAAAATATGTACTGATTTCTGTTTTATAATATAAATCATCAGATCTTATAAAATATAAGATATGTACTGATTTCTGTTTTACAATATAAATCTCAGCGTTTTTTTCTTGCTGAAAAAAAATGACCCTACGCAGGGTGTGTCCAACCGTGTGGTGTAAATGGCAACCGTGTAGTGTAAATGCTAGCTGGTATCAATGAAATTTTGCAATGACTAACATTACATAGCAAAGTGATCTGAACACAGCTTTGCAAATTCATCAATAATGACCCCCAGGGAGGGTGTCCAACCATGGGAATCGCACTGCCTTCTTGAGATGGTTGTTGAAGGATCAATGCAGGATGGAAGTAGAGCACCCATTTGGCAGGATGCATGCATGAAGTACTGAATGCGCTCGGGAATGTTTGAGGCCTGATCATGGGAGGTTACAGGAATTATGGAGTTTGATGTGTGGGAGATCTGGGAAGGACATTCGGTCGTGCAGCCGGCGTTCAAGCCAGTTTTAACTAGGTTAGGTGGGGTTGAAAGGAGATTAGGCATTGAATGTTTCTATTTGTAACTGAACAGAGTGAACATCAACATAAAACAAGTTATCAGAGTGGCGCAGCGGAAGCGTGGTGGGCCCATAACAGGATCGAAACCTGGTTGTGATACTTTCGGATGTGGCTTCTGCGCAAAACAGTTTTACAACAGCTTGGTAACTTGGTTCTCGTTAGCTCTCTACAGAAACGGAAGAAACTTAAAATACGATTTTCGAAAACCAAACGGAAGAAACTTAAAATACGATTTTCGAAAACCAAAGATTGATAGATGTGAGCTCGAAAACGCACGATTTTCGAAAACCAAAGATTAATAGATGTGAGCTTCAAAACACCCTAACCCGTTTACCACCATGAAAGGAAACCTTCTTCACGGTTCTCGAACGATGCTCCTGACTCTTCGTCTTGAACCGATTCTTGCTTTTCGTGGATTTTTTTCATAATATTGTGAAATGGTCATTATTGCAGTCCCATAAAATCCCACAAAAATGAGTTGCAGTCCTCCCTCCCACAATAGTGGGTCACTAGTTGCAGGTCCGCGTCGAAGGGTTTTCACAACCTGGTCTTGTAGCTCTTTGGCCCTTTTGCAAACGCGTTACCCTCTGGATTTCTTGGGTATTTTGGTCTTTTGTAGTTGGGTTGGCTCTACGACTCTCCACGAACTACTCTTGCAACTTTTAGTGTTTTGCATTGCCTCTATGGGTTTTGGCTACATGTCTCACAGCTCTTTGAGACCTACTGTAAATCCAATAATTTCCATGCCAGAATCTTGAATTTTCAGCTTCAGCTTCATCTTATGTGCGTCCATGGAATTTGTGTGCTTGTAAAATTCAGCCTGAAGATACTTCGATATGTACTGGCATCATTGGTTTCCCTCATTTGTTCGTTGTCCTGAGTCCTGTCTCATGAGCTGAAAATGCGATTGATGGTTGTGGGGAAGATTAGAAGGGCAACTAGTAGTGTATCTTCGGTCAATTGGAATTCGGTGGCCCTCACCCGAGATCCATACATGTTCGTACCCAGTCGTGCAGTTGATGTTCCCAGGCTCCAGGGCTTGCCCGACTTCCAATCGACGGCCCCGAGAAGGTAAACCATGCTTCAAAGTTCGTGCATATTTTGCCCCTCTTTCTATTTGCCTCAAAGTTTAGTGCATAAATGTAAGAATTTCTAAACACACTCGGAGTCTCTCTATTTGCTTCAAAGTTTAGTTCATCTTTTCTCTCATAATCCATGCATTTCTAAACACACTTGCAGCCACTTTGGAATGTGTTTAAATGGAAAATTCAAAAGCTTCCCTCGCATTTTCATTCTAATGTTGTGAAGGGCCCATTGCCGAAATTGTAAACAAATTAATAGATGATTTTATCTTATATAGTCCTATATCCACACCTCTCACATGGTCATCTGATCTTTATGTAAAAGAATTGTTAAATGCAAAATAAAGGTTAGAAG
Organism: Pinus taeda; assembly: GCA_000404065.3. Lineage (NCBI taxonomy): Eukaryota > Viridiplantae > Streptophyta > Pinopsida > Pinales > Pinaceae > Pinus > Pinus taeda. Next base: position 124,130 of record APFE030193655.1, read on the forward strand.
TTTTAGAAGCTAAAGGGCATGAAAGAGATCATAAAATGCATATAATAACAACTGAGAATAAGGCTTTAGCAGAAAGCAATAAAGTTTTAAAAGAACAAGTGGCATTGCTACAGGAAGCTCTCATGATAGGGTTTTAAAAGAACAAGTGGCATTGCTACAGGAAGCTCTCATGATAGGGAAGACAGAATGAGAACGCATGAAGGTGGATGTGCAAAACATAAAGAAATATGTAGTGGAAAGTACAAAGGATAGGGAAGATAGAATGGCAACGCATGAAGATGGATGTGCAAAACATAAAGAACTCTGTAGTGGAAAGTATAGAGGTGGAGACAGAATGCCAACGCATGAAGGCGGATGTGCAAAACATGAGACAGAATGGCAATGCACGAAGGCGGATGTGCAAAACATAAAGAAATATGTAGTGGAAAGTACAGAGGTGGTTCCTCTCCTGATAGGGAAGACATAATGGCAACGCATGAAGACGGATGTGCAAAACATAAAGAAATCTATAGTGGAAAGTACATAGGTGGTGAATGTGAAATCATCCCAGGATAAAGGAAAAATGATTGCCCAAATAAACAACCATGAAGAGAATACAAGAGAAGAAACGAAAGGAGATTCTACCAAAGTTTCCAAAACTTGGGCTTAAGTTAGGAGAAACAAATATTCAGATTGAGAACATGCAAGATAGTGAAGGCAAAGAAAGATAAAATAGGGCAACAGACATAATTATTAAATGGATGAAAGACTATGGGAAAAATGAATGTACTCTTGACCTTGCAAGAGACTTTTTGAATGACAAGTTGCTATGGCAAAGACAAATATGCCAACCATGGAGGGTGGGTAAGTTTAACAAAAAGAGATTCAGGCCCATAAAAGTCATTATGCCTAGCTTGTGTGATACATATATCATTCTAAGCAAGAAACATCTCTTGAGGGATTCTTGTTTTTTCCTAGAAGAAGATTTAACTGTAAAACAACAGGAGGAAAGAAGGGAGGAAATTTTAAAGGTTAGGGCAGCAAGAGATGAAGGAAAGAGAGCATGGATTTATAAAGCAAAGCTGTGATAGCGCGATTTGGACCTCCTTCCAAAATAGAGCAGCAAGATGGTAATAAAGAAGAGGCAACAAACTCTTCAACAGGAAATCAGAAAGCAATGTCGGTATGGGAAAGCAGGGACAAAGACTCAAATGTGAGTCTTGCATGTCAAAATAAATAACAATCAAGTCATACCCAGGTTTTCTTAAGATTAGTTTGTTGGAATTGTAGAGGTTACCCATGGAGACGAGGACTTGGGTTAGAGCCTATTACGGAAGATAGAGACATAATTTGCCTCATAGAAACACATGAGCATGAAGGGTGCAAGACACCTTTGCTTGAAGGATACTCGAAGATGGCAGTGTGGAACAAGGCAGCAGGGAATGGCAAAGGGCACGGGGGTATCGTGGTTTTAGTAAGGGAGAAAGAAGGTTGTCTCATTCAGTTACAGAAAGAAGACTCAAATAAGCAATTCATTTGGTTTAAAATATTAGAAAATGGAAACCACATCAGAATTGCAGCAAGCTATTTTGCGTCGCAGGGTTGAAAAATCTACAAAGGTAGAGGGCTTGACCACAAAGATCCATTTGTACTCTTAAAAGCGGATATTGCAACATATTCGTAGCTAGGTGAAGTCCTTATAGTGGGTGATTTCAATGCTAGCACTGCAAGTGAGCAAGCTAGCATTCTTTGTTGTAAAGATGATTGTGACCCTATTTGGCTTACAGAAGAAAGTAATCATTAGTGGGAAAGAATTTCAAAAGACAAGGGCTGCAATCTCTTTGGTGAACAATTGATTACTCTATGTGGGGCCTTTGATTTAGTCATTTGTAATGGCTTGACTAGATGGGCAAAGTCCAGTAATTTCACTTGCAATACTTACAATGGAGCAAGTGTGGTAGATTATGTAATTTGCTCGCATGGTTTGTGTGAGAAAATAGAAGAAGTTTTGATTGGAGATCAACTGTGGGATTTGAAATCAGATCACAAGCCAATTTATTTATGTTTCTCTTGGATTGGAAAGAAACAATTAGAGTAAAAATCCAGCGTGTCCAACAAAATCTCCCACAAGGTGGAATTCTTTTGACCCTAGAAAATTGCAATACCTTCAAAATGATGCTAGAGATGCTCTTCAAGAAGGAGAAAATTACAATTCACAAGCTTCATAGTCATGAATTAACACATTTAATTCAATGCGCACTTGCAAAGTGCAAAAGAGAAAAAATTAAGAAGTCTGAAACAAATTGCTTTCCAGTTAATGCTTGGTTTGACGAGGAATGCAAAAGGCAAGGAGAATGTGGAAATAGTCAAACAAGGATAACATAAAGCTCAAAGCTTACAAGCAGTTATTAAGCAAGAAAAAGGCAGATTTCATAGTTCAAGGAGGTAAGAACTAATCTTCCTTGGGAAAAATAATCCCAAATTATTTTGGAAGGAGCTCCAACCGAAAAAGATACAAATCGGAAATAATATTACAACTTCTAAATGGTTTGACTATGTAAGACAACTCTATGAGCAGGTTCCCAAGGTTGACCCTCCCCCCTTGGTCAACATTGATATTGAACTCTTCATGGTACAATATGTAGAGATGGGTATCAAGAAGTTGGGTGTTGGAAAAGCAAAAGACTTAGCTGAACTCTAAGAAAAATATCTAAAGTGGGGCTCAAAGATTCTTGCACCTCACATTACAAAAATCTTCAATAACATCATACAACAAGGGCTCCCCACAAATTGGACAACTAGTCTGGCAATACCTCTTTTCAAGAGCAACGACGTCAATAATCCCTCCAATTATAGGACCATCATGATAAACCCTTTGTTTGCAAAGCTATTTGGAAGCATTCTAGAAAACAAAATTAGCAAGTGGGTAGAAGAAAGAGATAAGCGTGCTAAAGGGCAAGCAATTTTTAGACCTAAACATTCCATAGTTGATCATTGTATAACTTTAAGCCATATCATTGAAAAAGTTTGGGAGAAAAAGGAGGAGGTCTTTTGTTGCTTTGTTGATTTCCGAAAAGTGTTTGACTCGGTTCCTAGGGATAAGCTTTGGCACAGAATGGAGGAACTTGGGGTTCCTAAACATTTGAGAGCAGCTGTACATAGGCTGTATGAAGAGGTGAATGTCAAAATTAGAACTTCAGCAGGCATTTCTGAAAGTTTTAGAAGCGATATCGGGGTCAAGCAAGGTTGCCCACTGTCTCCTACCCTTTTTGGTCTATATATCGACAAGCTTGAGGAGTGGTTAAATTCGCAATGGGGCAATGGTATCTATTTGGGCAAGTTTGCTATAAGGCTTCTTTTATATGCATATGACCTTATTATGATTGCTATATTGGCTCTTGGTTTGTAAGAGCACTTACTATCCCTTGAGCATTTTTGTAAAAGTGTGGGGGTGTAAGTCAATATCAACAAAACGAAAGTAGTGGCCTTCTCTAAGAAAAAAAAACATAACCAACATAAGTTCTACTTTGAAGGTAACATTTTGGAAGAAGTTGCGGATTACAAATACCTTGGAATTGACTTCAACAAAAATCTAAGCTGGAATGGTTGTAGAAAGAAAAGAACTTTGGGGGGTTGGAAAGCATTTTATGTTTTTCAAAATAGAGGCTGAGTTATGGGACTAGAAAACCACTCAAACTCTTTTTGGGCTTCTAGTGATTCTCTATGGTTGTGAATTGTGGGCTAGCAGTACATCTGACATGCAGTGGAGACAAATTGAGAAAATTCAGAAGTGTTTGATTACAAGCAAATTTAAGATTAAAAGTGCAGTTCCTTATGATATCTTGTTAAGTGAAACAGGCACTGCTCCTATTGAAGCAATTGCTATGGTGCGAGTATTAAGGTATTTAAAAAAAAATGAGCAAATGGAAGAGGGTAGATGGCCTAAGGCTGTCTTTAATGATAGATTGTGCAAGAGCAAAAAAACTTGGATGCAACAAAATAACAAATGGTTTAGTAAATGGAGTATTTGCTTGAATGCGTGTCCCATAAACAACAAAGAGATAAAATCTTTTGTTATGGAAAAGTTCTACAAACATACTTGGGATAAGGAGCTAGGAAGAAAGAAAAATTACTATATTGAAGTGTTTAATCCCACTCATAGTCATCAACCAAAAGCATACATAGAGGCCAATATCTTTTGGAGAGTCAAAATTCTTATTGCTCAGTTAAGGACTAATTCTCATCAACTCTATTGTGAAACAGGGTGCTGGAAAAGGCCAAAAGAAGTGTGGGAGGAAAGAGTAAGCATTTTTTGTTCTTTTGAAAAAGTGGAAACAGAAAAACATTTAATTTTAGAATGTGAGGCCTTCAAATACAACATAGAAAAGTTATGCAGATATGCTGATAACTAGCTCTTGGGATAATCTATTTAGCGAGGGGTTTTTCGAGAAGCTGGGAGCATTTATTTTGAAGCTTCACATAAAAAGCGCTGAATACATCAAGCAAATGAAGAAGCAATTTGTCCCATAGACTATCTTTAGCCTCGTGGACGTTAAAATAATTTATTATTCTTCTTCTTTTTCTTCTTCTTCAAATTTACTGAAGATTAGTTTCGTCAAATTTACTGAATAATCTTTCATTGTGACGGATGCAAAAATGAACTATCTAAGATCTAAGTTCCCCCACACAATTATGTTTGTGAAGGACCTCATAAAATGGGTTTGATAATATATAAGTCATAATTGGTATATTATTTATATTTATTTTAATAAAATAGGTTTGATTATATATATATATATATATATATATATATTGGTATATTATTTATATTTATATTTATTTGTAGTTGATTAATATTGTATTATCACTGATGTTAATGTCTATAATTATTGTATATTTTTATTTTAAAAATGATATTAAGTAATTTGTGTTTGAATTTTTTATCCAATCAAAATAAAAAATTCAATATAAATTATAATGTGAAATATCTTTGGTAAATGTTTTATCATGAAGAGGTATGTTACAACCATTGCATTATTTCATTAACAAGAAATGGTAAGATAACCTTAACACGTCTTCCAAACCCAAGCTCTATCCAAAATTCGACCATATTGTTATATGTTCACTTTTTTTATTATATAGTCATACATCCAAAATTCAACAAGATTGTTATATATTCACTTTATTTATTATATAGTCATACAAAGTTTTTCTTAATATTCAAAAACTTAACTAGCTTAAAGTTGACTAGGTTCCTTATTAGATTGAAGAGATTGTTTTTTTAAGAGTGAGTGTAATTCAACTTTGAGGTGGACTAAGTAGGCACTTAATATTTTCATATCTTTGCTAATTGTGATTTAATTACTCAGATATTCAAAATGTCATCATTATTGTTGTTTCTAAGCTTATGGTTTTTTTTAAGATGAAGTTTGAAATGCATCACGCCTATACCAGTGATTATGAGCGAGGGTTGTTGCAATGCATAAAAGATAGTAGAAGTCTTTATGAAAAACTATGTCTATCTTGTTAATGATGAAAAATGCTATAAAGCAATTTTCTTGAATGCCATGTTTCTCATTCAATAAAGACAAGGCAATTACCTAGATTTGCACATTGTAGGAAGACCTTGAACTTCAATGAAATGTGGAGATTTATCTTTGATTTTAGTAACTAATTCAAAAAACCTAAGCTAATTGATATTGCATTGTGTTAAAGGTCACAACTTAGCTAACCACAAGCACCTTGTTCATTAAAAATGCCAAAATTTCATGAGGAAGATAGTAATATCAAAATATAAATTTTGAAAAATATTTAAGTAATATATAATATGCCCATTTCTTATCTTCTTAAATGGAAGGATGATTAAAGACAATATGAAACTTATAATTTAAAGAAAGCAATCATACTCCTAGAATACATGTGTAACTTTCTAGAAAATATATGAGAGAATCCATGTGCATTTATTTTTCTAAATGCAATTTTGATTAAATACTTGTATATAGAGATTTAAATTAGATGTAAGATGAATTGCACTTAATTACATCAAAATATGGTAAAGGAGAATGCCAAAGATAAGAGAACTACAAAGGAGATACAACTTGCATTAGCAACTAACAAATTTGAGAATAATCTTGTTGAGGCGTTTTTTGCTGTTAGTTTTATTGACAAATTCAATGCTCTTTTTCTCCTAGATATTTTTAGAAATAGTAGTAGCACAAGTCCTAGTTGGTGATAGGATGAAGAAGAATAATTGGTTGATTCTTCCTAGGACCCACATGAAAAATTTTGGGAGATGAAAATTGATTGATTTCTCAAGATGAAGTAACTGGGACATGGAGAGACTGAGGGGTATATTAATATGATGGTGTTAGATCAATAGAGGAATTGATTCGAAGGAACTAAAGGATTGGTGCTACATTGGAAAGGGGATTCTTATTTTCCTATAAGAAACTCACCATCAAAGAGAACTTGACATGGTGGAACAAGAAAGGAGGTATTATGGCCTTTGAAGGATCAATGCTCTTTGAAGAAATTCACTTAGAACTTGGGCAGATTGATGGGATGGGGAAGATTTTCCAAATTGTCATTAATAATACAAGGGAAGGATTGCCTTTAGGTCTTTATATGGTCCATATTGTAAATGTTGGACTCATGATGGAGGAATAATCCCAATTCCAAAAGGTGATCATAAAAGGAAGTGATCATCATGTTAATCCTCAATCCAATCAATTCTCAACTACTAAATTATTGAAATGGAATGGATCACATATCAATATCACAAAATAAGGGCTTGGTGGATTTAGAATTTTGTTTAATTACTTAGTAGTTAGAAGCTTGAACTTTGGAAACATTTTGGAGTGGGGAGAGATCAAGATGGCAATAGTGGGAGAGTAAGCAATCATTTAATGTCGTTTAAGGTATTGGTTAAATCACCTTTCAATAACCTATATTTTATGACACTTCTTGATAATTGAATGATGAAAGAAAAGTTATTAGGTTGTGGATGTATTCTCTAGGTACTCACTAGAGTACTTACCTAACGAAGACTGAGAGGAATCACCTTACAAGCATTGTTGGTCATTCCCCATCAGTTATACCTCTCAAAATTGGCATTTAGACATCATGTCCTATCTACTTATGTTGCATTTATCTTGTTTGGTTTCCATTAAATATACTTTTAGGCCTCCTTCATGGCATGGCATCTAATGAAAATATAATAATAGATGAATACCAATTCAATCATGACCAAGAGTCCATTATAAAACATAAAAATGGGTTGGGGTCAAACTAGAACGAAATTCAACTTAAAAGGAAGAAAGAAATTTCATTCCTTTGGAGAAGAGTTTTTGCAAGTAGGAAAAGAGAAAAGAAATTCCCATAAACCTTGAAATAACAAACTAGAAAATATATTCTTATTTTTAGATTACATTTATAAAGAAATCTCATGGAAGGAAAATATTATTAAAAACATTACAACCATTCAAAATGGATGGGTATATATTATTACAGTTATATGGTGTAGTTTAATTGTCCTTAATTTTGGAGGGTTTAAGGGCACAATTTTTAGTCAATTTTGTCTTAGTTATGATAGGAATTTGTTGGAATCATAAGTTTGATCTATGAACATTGCACAACCTGAGTGCCCCAAGGGTTTTTCAAGGCATTGAATCCATTTATGCATTCAAAAACAATTTTTATAAATAAAAAAGCTTGATCTCACAAAAAAAAAATTGTGGGATTTGAGTCAAAAACTCCAAAACATAGAATGGTTAAACAACACCATTATTTTTTGCATTTACAAATAATAATAAATAAACATTTCATTAATATAAAATAAAAAAGAAACCACAAATCATTATTAAAAACCACATAAAACCTCTGTTAATTTACTTTTCCACATTACAACCTTGGTTTTGATTCCTAAATGGTGTAATAATTCAGATTATTTGCCTAGGCAAAGCAATAAAGGACACATTGACTTTATATTTCCGTTGTGTAAGAAAATATAGCTTTTACTTGATTGAAAATTCCACTCTTCTATTCACTGAGGTCAATCTCATTGCATCATGTACATATTTTTATATAACTAATTACTTTTATCCCTTGTCGTTGTAGTATAGTGGTAAGTATTCTCACCTATCACATAGGTGACTTGAGATCGATCCTTGGCAATGTTCTAGGTGCTTATTATTAATAAAATATCTCCAATTTGTGAATTGGATTTATGTTCCATTTGCTTATGGTTAATAAAATATTTTCTATTTGTGAATTAGATTTATCTCTAATGGCTACAAAAAATTATTGTTATTCTCCTCACCCAATTTCAATCCATGCAAGTAATATGATGAACTTTATTATAATGGCTTTGAGTTGCTAGTCCCTCAATGACTAAAGTTGAAGATATATTTCATTTACATAGAATATAAAATACAATCTTAAAATGCTCCCAACACTATCCAAAAGGTGTTTAAAGAGGAAATTTAGTCTCTAATTGACATATTACAGGCTTGATCATAAATGATAACTTCAAAATACATCAACACTTAATCACAAATAATGATTGATTATTAACTTCAAGATTTGTTTCAAAAGTTTATAAGTAATTTGATTTTGCTTTCTTTATATAAAGTGGACCTAATATCTTGGAAAGATTTAGAAATCTCCTTCACTTAAGCAACTATAGAAAGTAGTCCAACGTTTTGAATCTTGGCTTGCCCACTCATCTAATTTATTGTTGAGAAATCTATAGGGCAATGATTAGAGTGATTTCTCTTTACTTGATATCTTCTTGTGATGTCTTTCTATTTATCTTACTTATTAGATTCTCTTATTATTATTATGTTTGTGTATCATCAAACAACTACCAAAACAAGGAGAACAAGAACACATAATATAGGCTGCAAGCTAGGGCCAAAGCCTCTCCACTTGAGAGGAAAACCCATAAATCTCTTCTCTTCCTTATAAATTCTTCAATTGATGAATTCCGAGACCGTTATACCAAGACCAATACCCTCCAAGGCCAAGTCCAAACTTTTTGGATGATGTGGTTCCCTTGTCTAAGTCAAACCCAGTCAAATCTCTTCCAGTAGCACAATTTCAACTTCTAGTTGCAGAATTTTGGCCTCCACTGCAAACCTAATTTTTTTTTCACCCCATCATTTGTTGTTGCCACACGTGTGAGCCTCATTTAGCCTTTCAACTTATTTAGACCTTCACTTGGCTTTCTCTGACTTCTAGAGCTTTTGGATGACCTCTGGTGACCTTCACTTAACCTTCTTGTCTTCTTTTCTCCAAGATTGAACTTGTAGATGAAAACCCTAGATTTGTTGCAGAAACCCTAGTCCTCCTTCACAAGTGTGAAAGAGAAGTAGCCCAAACCAAAGTCTTCATTTTCCTCTTCCTTCTTCGTTGTCTTCTTCTTCTTTTTTCTTTTCTAGAATGAGTGAGGGATAAATGCGCTTCAAGGAGGTTGAATTTCCTCCTTTATATAGGCTCTTCAAGGTGGATGCGGCTCCTCATTTTAGGTCAACTTGTAAGATGCCAGATCGACTTGGCCCTGAAGGGTATTTTGACACTTTTAATGACACAATTTTTTTTTAGAAGTTACAATGTGCTTGAAGGGGTCTTCAACTTATGACAATGACTCTTTTGACTTCTTGACCTAGGACAAACATTAGAAGCACTCAATGGGTGCTTGACCTATAAAATAAAAGACCTTGAGCATGAAACCCATGCTCCAAAAATAATAATAATAATTTTCTTTCATTTTACAATTTAAAAGAATCAAAAGTACATTTCATTTTTATGAAGATCGAACCTAGTTACACAGTTTTCAACAATCCCTCTTAACTAGGGAGGTATTTAGAAATGGTACATGGACATTCTCAATTTGAAGAGATCTCATAAGAAGAGTTAGATTGGAAACCCATCTATTTAGCATCATATCAACCAACATTGTCACATAGCAAGTCCTTGACTAACAACTCTATCTCTCCATAAAATCAGAGCACAACGTTGGCGAGACCAATGATCTATAGACACCATCATCATTGTCTCTCAAGGTACATACCCTACCTTGGTGTTCATAGAGTATGACCTTCTTTGGACTATTCATATCTTGGATAGCTAGTCCTTAAATAATATCGGTCCACAACTACTCTTATCTTGGATTCCCTACCTCATCCTCAAAGAGTACCAGATTCCAGATGCTTAAAAATTACTCCATCTCTTAAGGTGTTGGAATTGTGGTGGAGAGCATTGTTGGAGGGATTTTATATCACATCAGGGTGGCAGGCCTTAGATTTACAGTGCTCAGGAGGCATAGACAGTTGGATATGTAGGTGAGAGTATTCCTCAAATTTATGCAGCGATGGATAATAGGTAGGTAGATCATTAGGCATCTATTATCGAGATGGAAGGTGATATCAAGTTGTTTCTAGTTTTATTTATTCTGTATCTAATTATAGCTATATTATTCTTATCCTAGTGGATTAGTGTCAGTTGAGTAAAGAAGTGCATGCAAAATCTTGGTTTGTTTAGTTGGCTACATGAACCAAGAGAAGATTTCATCACTGGGTGAGGTCTTGTACCATTTGAGCTTAATGGTATGCCTACATCAACACATCTAAATCTGCATCCTTTGGGATCATATAGTATGCTTCTGGGCATGGATTGGTTTTTCATTCGTAGTGTTGTCCTTTGCACATAGTTCTAAGCTGAGGAATTGTGCCAAATCATCTAAAGTAAGGTTTTGATTTTGAATGGATGACCAATGCTTTAAACTTTCAAAGAGATGTAAATCCTAAGTATTTATAAGAAAATAGAAGGGTTGATTCTTCATTCCTAACATAATTAATCTTTGAAATGGTTTGGAAATAAGAATTTAAGAAGATACATAATTCCTTAAACATTCATATTGAATATCTAAGTTGTTATATATAGTAGATGGGTATAGAAGTTTTCTACAACCAACAATACATGTCCAAGAGATGACAAAAGGCAACAATTAAAATATTCAGAGGAATTAACTACGACAAATAGTTTCAATTAATTAATCTCCTTAAATAATTATAACTTTGCAGGGACTATCAAAGAGATTGACATTCAATCTAATCCTACCCAAACTCCTATGTTACCTTGAACATGTGTAGAGAAAATAAAAATTGGAAACATAATTGAATAACCATAAGAACTCACAGATATACACAAGCTGCTCAAAATGAATCCAGAATCCTTCTATTATCTTTAGAAATAACTTAGAAAATTACAAGCATGTCATTGGTTCATCACTAGGGTTCAACCCTTTTTCCTTTGAATTACAAAATACTTATAGAGTTCGACTCAAAATATATATACTTGAATTAAAATTTATTACAAAATATAATATCATCCAAATTAATTTGAATATTTACAAAATTAGTACTAAAAATAGAAAATTTGAACTGATTTGAACATTCTACACAGATTTCGAGGGTTGATGTTTGATGAATATTGCTGGAAATCTAATTTTCTGTTCACTGCTCCTATTAATATGATGTTTGCTCATGCTTATCTGTTGTCTTCTCCTTCTTCTTTAGCTGTTGCTTCTGAAATTTAGCATTTTATTCTATTCGATCAACTCAAATAATTTATCCCATCTATTTTCATCAGGGATAGAGAAATTTACCAGATTTCTGTATGACTAATCAACTTTAGTATATTTTTCAAATGTATGACTAGTTAGAAACAAATGCTTAATTTCATGTTGAATGAATAAATCATAATTTAAGCCTTCAATGAAAGATTTTCCAATTATAATTCCTCTGATTTTGGAAAACTTAGCATTGTCTATTGCTATCTTATGTAGCCTGTGTTGATAGTCTTCAAGTGGAATCAATTTCACACCTATACCTTACAAACCCGAGAGTCCTTTCTGATGCAAAGTATTGAATTTTCTGTGAATTTTTTTGATCTGAGCTTCTAAGTTTCGACACTTATTCTCAAGTTGTAACATCGAATTTCTCTGGGTTAAAACTTTTCTTACCTCCAAGACAATTTTAATTCTCTCTTCAATCCCAAATTCTTCAAGTTCATCCTTTGTTTTGGATTTTAAGACTTTAATTATCCTTGTGGCATCTCTTGATTTGTGGTCCAGATCTTCTTTTATTTATACTACTACTACTTTTGATCTCTACAATAAATCTTCTTGTTCAAAAATAATTTCAATAGAAGGCCATAACTCAGTTACTGATGCATTGATATCAACCCAAATGTTTTCTTTGGCCTGAGAGATAGTTTTTTCAATCAATGATTCATTCTCATAAGTTTCTAATTGCTTAGTTAACTTGAAATTATTTTGAATCCTAGCGAAATATGCATTATTAGACTTAATTTTACTTTCTTGAATCCTTTGGAGTTGCAGCTTAAGTTTCTCAATTTCTTGATATTTTCAAAGATAAATCTCCCATGGCCTTTGACGATTGCTCTATTGAATTTTGACTAGTAGAATGTGTTTTTATTGTTATTACTGCTTCTATAAATGTCCCTATTGTAGAAGTACCTGCTATAGAAGGTGTCACTATGGGCATGGAAATTGTAACACCGAGTTGTTGCTCTCTTTCTTTAATAAACTTCTCCATTTCTGCTTCCATCTTCTGAATTTTCATGTTCTGTTCAACAATCATTTAAGCATATTTTCTTTTTCCTTTTCTAATTGGCCAACTTATTGTGCTTGTGGATGTTCAGAGGTGGGCAACTTTAATTTTTTCCTTAATGCTTGAATATCAACATTTCTATTCTTAGTTATCTCTTATGCTGCCTTAACAACTTTAAGATCTAATCCTACTTTTAAAACTAGATCTTCAAGTCCTTTGATTCTTGTATCCTTAGCTAAGGAAGACATTTTTCCTAGCTTTAGTTGAGAATGAATATTATTTAGTGATGCTTGCAACTTAGAAACTGTCATGGAAAAACTTGTCAAGGATAAGTAAATCATCTCCCTTGCTTGCTTTTGTAGATCAATTTGATCTATAGGATGAATTTGTTAGGTATCAATAGAAAACATAGAAGTTTTGTAATCCTTAGTTGTCTTTGGTACATGGATCTTTAGCTCCAGAAATGCCAATTGGAACTATCCCTTCTTATTGTCTAGTGTTGAAAGTAACCTTGTTTGTGTTGAGGAAGATTGCTTCAAAAAATTTGCATATGTCAAAGTCTTAAGTGCTTCATTCTTCTTTTTCAATTCTAGGAATTTAGAAAATATACTTTGCTACCTTGAAGAAGGAGAGGAAGGAGGAGGAGAAGAAGTTCCAGTTTCTTCTACCTACTATAGTGAAAAGGGAGACTGCTTTGAAAATAAAATAGTAGTAAACTCTTCAGAAGTTTGAGATTTTGAAGATTCTTTATTAAGATTTATATTTTTATTCCTTATAATCACTTGAAATTTTGATTCCTATAACTCTGAGCCTGCTGGTGATACATTTTCTCTTGGCCTCTTTAGTTCTTTCGTTGTCATTCTTGGATTTTCCAGTATTGTTTGACTAGATATTGGCTCCTCAATCTCTTGCAAATTATTCTCATCCCAATCATCTTTATTTGCACACTGCTCAATTTCAAGTTTAGGCATATGATGATAAGGTGTTGATTTCTGTGCAACTCTTACTTAAGATATAATTCCCAATGGGTCATAAGGTCAATTGAAACCGAATTTGAAATTCATTTATTTTAATATAACATCAACCTCTTTTGTTGCAACTCCTGTGTTGTCTATAAAAGGGTCGACCTGTGCTTTTAGTTTAAATTGAGCATTTTGTTTCCTAGCAACAAAGTGAACATCATCTACATTCATCATTTGCCTAATACTCAAGAGAAAAAATTCTCATTGGGGGGAATACAAGCAACTTGTATGGTTGCAGTTCACATCCATAAATCCTAATTTTAGTAAAACTCTGGTATAAATAACAGTCTCCAACTTTAGTCCTACTCAATTAGATGTAAAATTCTCTTAATTTCAGTTGAAATTCTAGGAACAACATCGCTATTTAATAAAAAATTGGCCATATACAAGAATTGATTAACAAAATCACTAAATGAGAATTCTTCAGAAGTATTTCTCACTAATGATGTCTAGTGCATGATTGACTGTGGGGCACCTGCAACATCCAACTTTTGCAAGGGGAGCTTAAACATTTCAGAATGATGATATAGAAACAAGTAAACTAGAATTGATTGATATTTGAAGGACCCTTCTGCACTGAATTTCAAGAATTGATCATGAATTGCATCAGACACAAACTGACTGTATCTGAATATCATTGAGGGATTTTTACCAAAATAGAAAACTGACAGGAAGCCCAAGATGACTTCATCAACCCATTGGTCGTTGGGGTATCCTAATAGACATGGCACTAAGGAAATGACTTGTCTAGACAATTGAGGGAACATAACAACATAATAGAGAGGATTTGTCTTGGGGTAATTCATAATTCTCAGGCAAGAAATATTCATAGATATGAGCTCCGTTTGAAAATGATAGCTTTTGGTAAATTTCCATTAGTGCATCAGTAGAAAATGGATGCAAAGGTTCTTGAGGATTCAGTTGGAAGGTTTGGAAAATTGATTCAGAAGTCACATAGAAAAGGGTTTCACTGTTTTGAGCTATTACAACTCTTGTGCTAGGTAGATATCAAGCTCCACACCAAGCAACAAACTCTGGGAAATAGTAAGTTTGTGGGAAATATAAATGATGCTATAGGGACTCCCAAAAATAAAATTCATCGCTATTGTATTGGTACTTTTGAAAAGCTCAATTGTTTAGTTCATATAGATCAAATTCTTAGTTAGTTTCTACAATTTTGAAATGAGTAAATATTAATGGGAGTTCATCTAGGTTATTCACAGAGGATAAGAGGGGATTATCTATAACCATTTTTGACTTTCCTTTATGTGAAGCCATTAGGGAGAACAAATGAATGAGACAATTGACAAGGATTTACCTGGATATAACAATTGCAGGCTAGAAACAATGATTGAAGGTCGTGGTTTGCTGGAATTCTCTTACAAAAGCATTCTTCAAATTGTAGTGATAGACATAATACAAATGGTTAGTTTGAATCAATGGCAAAGTTTTATTGAGGAATGAATAATGGTTTGAATGATTAATCATTATTGGCGCATATGAGTTAATGTAATGAGATTTTGGCGGGAGAGTGGTTGAATGACATACAACGATCATCTACTATTTTAGCGGGAGGGGTAGTGGTGGTTAAAATTGGCAGAAGACTAGTGGGCAGATAAAAACGGGAGAGTAATGGCAGGAGAGAAATAGTGGAGGAGTATTAGTGGGAGAGTGGTTTGCGGGGGGTGAGAGTGGTATGTGGTATTGTTGAGGGGGCTACCGCAATCCATGTGTAGTTTCAACGTACCCAATGACGGGATCAGGCAAACCGCTTTGTAGACTCCCCACCCTTCATTAATTGCTTAAGATGTGGGGGGCCATAATCAATTGGGGGTCGTTGATCTGGGCATGCCTGATTTCGTCCGTCGATATTAAATCACAATTTATCGCTATCTGACATAATTTCAAATCAACTTTATTTATAAATAAAACAATCCTTCAAAAAATATATATGATTATAATAATAATAAAAACAAATAAATCAAGTGGCTTTTGGCTTGCGTGCTAACTTTGGGATATACATTATTTTATTTTTTCATATATATATATATATATAGATATATAAAAT
>APFE030193662.1:0-17843 GCA_000404065.3 Pinus taeda
AGCCTAGTAGGACCTCCCTTAAGGCCTTAGGGTTGTAGGAGGGGCACTTGGGAAATACGGATTGAAATAGCATGTTCATCTTTCCCTACATCATACTTCCCACTTTCCATACCACATTACAAGCCCCTTATACCACCTCCATTCTTTGGGTCTAACTTGTCATTGGTTCATTGGGATTTGGCACTCTCTTGTCCACACCCCTTGACTAGGAGAAATGTTGTCCTCGAGGTTAATGCAACTAAAATAATGGAAAAGCATATTATGGTCACAATGAAAGAAAAACAAGAAAATCAAAATATAAAAAAAGGTTAGGATAGAAGTTAGCGCATGGGGAAAATCTTAACATGAGCTCTACCCTCCTCATTGGTCATCACCCGGTTCCTGAGCACTTGATACTCCATTTCATTAAAAGGAAATCTTTTATGTCCCAACCCTAATCAGCAATAAATTATCTCAACTCGATGGGTAAAATCGAATACAAAATCATAAGAGCGAGCTCTAACCCTTAAGTTATGCACACAAAATAAAAAGCATTATGACGAAAAAGTTAAAAGCACACTAGAGGTGTGCCCTAGAACGGAAACCCTAGCTTGAATTCCCTTGACTTGGGGACCTCTTCGATGGTTTTATGAGCTTAGTATTCATTGGAATAAATCATTAGAAGCCCTTTCTTCTCCTTGCCTTCATCTCAAGAATACCTTTAACCACAATAAATCACAAAACCATAGATCTCGTGCAACTTTCTTCTAAGTCTCTAATAGGGAGCGAAACCCCTTTTGAAGTTCCATATTATCACATAGAGCTTCCCTTAAGAAGTCCTACCTCATCACCTAGTACCTCAAACCTAAAACATCAATAAAAGATGATTGCTTACCTACCAAGACTCCTCCCATTGGTGAAATTCCATAAAGAGCATGGGACACTGGTTGTGGTGACAATGGGACATTATCCCTTGTTATCACTTAGTTTAACTCTTTGACCCGTAGGCTGCCCTCCTTAAGGCCTGCTAGATTGTCGTAACACAGCCTACAACATAAAAGTAAATGTCTTTCCACATACAAGGAGACGATAACAATAGCAAATCTCAATGAGGGTGGGAAGCGAGTGAAGATGGAGAAGGAAGGAAAGGTGGAAAAGGTAGGGATGAACTAGTGGAGGAAAGAGAGATCAAAGTTACTAAATCTAGGATCAAAAAACTAAACCAAATAAGCAAGAGGAGACAAAATAAAGATGAACCACTGAAGCCAAGAAGTAAGAGGTGGACACACTAGTTGAGATAGCAAATGAAAGAGGTGAATTACAACTCCGTAGCACAAATAGTGAAAGAAAGAAGAAAAAGTTGACAATCCTAGTTCTGAACTGCGGAATGCAATAGATGAGTGGAAGCAAGCATTGGAGCAATGGTTGGAGATATCATCCCATAGCTGCAGTCTATACGATGCGACAACCAAGACCAAAGTCCCTAATAGGCAAAGGACAGGAATGGCGATTGGTCCCATCTAAGGAGATGCCATCTCAGGTCGGCCCTATCTGAGAAGACGACCTAGAGAGACCCATTAGTGGTGATGTGGCCTAGGAAAGGGGCAAGCAAAACAAAGAGAGAGAGAGAGAGAGGATATAAGAGAAAGGGTTCATTAGTAAAAGCATGAATGGGGGTGTTATTAATTTTTTGAGAAACCCTCAACATATAAGGCCTAGGTTTCTCTCACAATTGGCCCTCCCAAAAACAAAGCATCACTCAACTTGGTACAGCATATTAATTATCGACACCTTATGAGACTATCATAATCCACAAGCCACTAGAGAAAGGTTAGTACTAGAAGGAAACGATTTCATTCAACATTCGATGGGTAAGGAAAAAAGAAAATAATATGGGAAAGCAAGCATCATGCAACATTCTTACCTCCTACAGTGATATGCGAGCTTTAGGAGGTGGATCTACTATGACTGATAATTTATGGGTGCACTTGTTGAGTAGCCCTATAAAGGGGATCACTTATTGTACTTTTCCCCTCAATTTCCCATTATCTTAATGCACTCTTTGTTCCCCAAATCAACCATATACATATGTATGCACACCTATTTGGCCATGACCATCATTATTCATTGAAGCCTCACAGTTTGTGATATATTAAGGCTCCCTAATGCAGTGACCCACATCCTCCAAGGCAGTAAAAAGATCTCTTGTGATCTCCAAGTCAAGTGTAATCAACTCCAAGTCAGGGCACTACTAACGCCCCCTTTAATGTTCCATTTGCATCGCTGAGGTACCTTCAAATTCAACTTCTACTTTTGGTGCAACCATGAGGTTAAAAGAGGTATCATGGAAAATGTGTTGAGTAAGCAATATGTCAAAGCAAGTCAAGGACATGTCATGAAACAAGGACAACTCATGTTCAGGAAAGTTCAAGCCTTAAACCACACAAAAAGCAGGCAAATGGACCTAGACAAGGAGTGTCGTCCACCCTTTCTACCCATTAGATCATGTAAAGGTCAATTTGGAATAATGTTGAGGAAAAACATAAGGCCATATAGGTCTCCAAGCAATCCAAGGTACATTTCAAGTCAAAAACAAGTAAGGAGCCTAAAAACATGGTTTGAATCATCTTTGCACCAAGGAAAGTGAGTCGTCCACATTAAACTAGCCGTTGGAAAGGCCAATGTCTTCATTCAAGCAACATTGTGCAAACAAAATGGAATTTTTGACTTCCTAAGGACTCAGGTTAAATTTTCAAGGAATGTCAAGCTATTTCTTGATGGAACGTTGTACCCTTTAGACCAACTAGGACCTCCTTTTGTCAAATCAAACCTCTAATTGGTGGGATGTCTCACCTATTTTAAGATTAAAGTAATGTAATGAAATAACTTGTAGTTTGACTTAATCATGAAGCATATTGTGGATGAAAAGTTGGTTGTTTTTTCAAGCAAGAGGAAAGATGTTGAGATCCTAATCTAAAAAAAGAGAAATCTCCCTCCTTTGTAGATCGTTGTGAATTGTTGAGATCGTTTTTCCATAATGTGAAATATTTTCATGAAATCTTTAGTGTTCGTCATGAATTATCTTTCTTGGTTGATTTCACATATTTCTTAAGGCGATTTGTGGATAACTAAAGGATACTATAAAAACTAGTTAGATCAATCCATTTGAAAGGAATCTTTATCACTTGCTAAGGGATGTTTAGGGTTTTACTCGCACATCTCTCTGGTTGGTGTAAGGTAGAGTTCATTTCTTCTTGTTGGGCCATGCCCTAGAGTGCTCCTCACCAAGGGCTTAAGTTTATTTTGCATCATGATAGAGCTATTTGTTGAAGAATTTTCCCTAAGTATAATCCTTTCTAGTAGGGCTTGGTTTCAAAACTTGTTCTTGATTAAGCGCGAGCTCATTTCACTTTTGGGATTCCACCTCCAGCCATAATCCACAAGCATTGATCAACCAACTCAACTGGGGCATCAATTTGACACCACATCCCTAGTTGAAATAAGGTACACTACTTATTCCACCAAACAACCATCTCGTTTTATGAAATTCTACAATTGTCCTTAATTTTTATTATTCAAAAAGCCCTTAGAATAGAAAAATATATACGTAAAATAATATATAGAAAAATGTAACCATAAAAATAAAAAGTAAACTAGTGAATTTCTTCACTTTTATGTTTATATAAGATTTGACTGATTACATTTTGATTCTAGACTCGTTTCTATTGAAACATGCCACATCGTTTAAACCTTCCTTGTTGAATATACTCTAGGTGATCCACATACAGAGAATTCTTTCATGTGGTGTAATATACCACTATATCGCTGTGGAAATGTTGTTGAGGTGACAATGCTGGCCATTCTCCTGTTGCCACGAGGTTTGGATCTTCCTAGTGAGGATTTTCACTAGGCCTGCAAAATTTTGCGGTAACAAGCGCTTTCAAAGAAATTTTTTGAATCAATTGATAACAAGAAAGGGTTGGAGACAATATGCAATCTGCAATTTTGTTGGTCCCAATCATTCTTAAACAAGCAACCCTCCAAATATGGATTTTAGACCCCATAGTCGTATTTCTAGTTTAAACATTATTGTTTCCTTTCAACCACTCTCAAAAACAAAACATCCCATCCTTTTATTTTCTATTTGCATAAATCTCCAATATAGATCATGAAATATCACAAATCATATTAACCATAAGTCTACAACACTTTCAAATTATTATCATTCATTAGACTTAGTTTCTTTTATCTATTTCCCTGTATGTCAATGAACAATTGACCTACAACGTGTGAAGAAGATACTAAGGTTACACTAGGTATCACTCTTCCATTATCCCTAAGGTCTATCTTGTACCTTCCATTAGCCCTAGGGTCTCACATGTATATATAAGGCATTGTCATTTAAAGGGAGGGTTTGGGTGGTAATACAAATTCATAACTAGAATATGAAATATCAAAAATATAAATGAAAATGGAAAGGAAAGTGAGAAGAATTAGAATATCCATACTTATAATTGATAGTAGTTGATGATGTAGGAGCTTGTTGAGATACGGAAAATACGCCTGTGGTAATCTCAATGCCAAAAATGCATGCTACCCACCAAAATTGGGTGACCCCATAGAAGAAAAATTTCTCCTAGATATCTCTTGAGAAAGTAGTCAATAGCCCCTGACAGCCACCAGTGTAGCTAATACATTGTGCCATTTGATCATCGCTCCCTGGATCAGTCATATGTCCCCTCACCAATATTTAGAGAACATATGTTTGAAGGTGGGATATCCAACCCAAAAGCTATGTTCTTCATTGCGCAATTAGGTGCTCATGTTTGTTTTTCCTTAGGCATCCTAGGAATGGATTATTGAGTGAATTGGAAAAAAGGAAGGGCTTTGACCATAGTTTTGTTCCCTCACCTCAAATGGGGCAGGTTAATCCTCAATCCTAGTCCCTTGAGATCTACTTTACTCGCTTGTGGATTTACGAAGGGCACTATTTGGGAAACCTTGATTCTGGTAGTGCAGTTGCGTTTTCCCCATCCACATTTTTCCCAAGGGTGTCATCATGGGTTGGGAAACTTAAGCAGGGACCAGGTCCACCAGAGGATCATATTGACACCCCTGGGTGAAGCATTGAGAGCCATTAGTCGCTCATCATGTGTAGAGCATCATTCCATGCCATGGGAACACTCAACACCTTCAGCAGTTTTCTCATTGCCCTACATTATTCACGAGAAGCTGTGCTTGGACCAATGTGTCGTGACCAACTTAACAGTATATGGCAGTTGATACAAGGCCCAGAAGATGACCAGCTTTATCATCAGGAGACCCATGGGACCAACTTTTGCGCCCCAAACTCATCTTGGGGCCACACATGATGAATTGCATGGAGAGTAAGGAGGCATCCCCTGATTCATAATTTATGGGGCCCTCTCACACTCTTTGGCACCAAGAGGACTCAATGTGGCCCTCAAACAACCCTACATCAACACGATGTCATCAATTCGACTAGCAGTTGCATGGTTATTTCATACTTTGTAAAATCTACTTGGTCGGCTTGTGACCAAGGCATGTATTTTGCACATTTCTATAATGTTAGGGGCCTTGGGCTAATAATTCGACCTACTAGGTCTCATATAAATAAAACTCAACTTCATTTGTTTTGGATCATCATCACACTTGGGAACTTCGGCCTTCTTGGCAAATCTGAACTTTTTCTTTGGATTAGTTATTGGATGTCTTGGATGCATTTTGATATTTGGAAATGAAATTCGATTTTTTTTGGAGCTATCTCTTGAATTGTGGATAGATATATCATATTGTCATCTTGTAAGTGCCTCTTGTTGAAGTTTCAATCTTGAAAAATGTCTAATGTATGGAATTGTTGCAACTAGATTAGTGTTATATTGTGCCCTAATTATTGAAGATTTATTTTGAAAGCCATTTGGCTGGCAATTGCACATGCTACTCATAGCATGACATGTGATGAATATTCCTAGTGGATAAAATTTTGTTTTTCCTCCATAAAACTCCATAAATTTGGAGTGGGTAATTGTTGAGGTTTGGCATCTAGGGCATCAATTATTGACCTCCTTAAAGACAATTATGGAAAATATGAAGCATCTCGGACTCCATAAGCCCAAAGTAGAAGGCACTGGTCCAAACCATTTTGTGATCAAATCCTTCTTTCTCCATATTTTCTTCTCCTGAAGTTTTGGTCCCCTCTTCTTGGACGGCTAGCTTAGGGCATCGAGCGAAATTCTCTAGAGTGGAAGGGTGGATTCCAAGATCATAGAATTCAAGCTTAGGGTCTTAGCGCAAGTCCTCAATGTTTGACAAGCATCCCCTGTGTTTGCATCCATATAAACACTTGCCCTAAGTGTGCCCTAGAAGGGAAACCCTAGTTTGCATTTCCTTGACTTGGGGACTTCTTCAAGGGTTGTATGAGCTTTGTGTTCATTGGAACAAATCATAAGAAGCCCTTTCTTCTCCTTGCCTTGACCTTGGGAGTACCTTTAACCGCGATAATTCACAAAACTCTAGATCTCGTGCAAGTTTCTTTTAGGTCTCTAACAGCGAACGAAAACCCTTTTAAAGTGCCATACCATCACATAAAGCTTCCCTTAAGAAGTCCTACCTCATCACATAGTACCTCAAACACTAGAACATAAATTAAAGGTGATTGTTTATCTACCGGGAATCCTCCCATCGGTGAAGGTCCGTAAACAGAAGGGGATACTTGTTGTGGTGACAGTGGGACATTGTCCTATTGGTATCTCTTAGTCTAGCTCTTTGACCCTTAGGCTTTCCGTGCTTAGGGCCTGATAGATTGTGTGGTAACACAACCTACAACATTAAAGTAAATGGCTTGCCACATAAAAGGAGGCCATAACAACAGAAAATATTAATGAAGGCTGAGAAGCGAGTGAAGGTGAGAAGAGGAGAAGGAAGGAGAGGCGGCAAAAGTACGGATGAATGAGTGGAGGAAAGAAAGATCAAAGTTACTAAAGCCAAGACCAAAAAATTGAACCAAATACACGAGGGGAAGACAATAAAGATGAACAACTAAACCAAAAAGTAAGAGGTTGCAACACTAGTTGAGATAACAAATCAAAGAGGTGAGAATTGACAACTCTGGACCACAAATAGTTAAGGAAAGAAGAAAATTTTGGAAATGCTAGTGTTGAACTGGGGAATGCAATAAACAAGTGGAAGCAACCATTGGAGCAATGGTTGGAGATGCGATCCCATAGCTGCAGTCAACAGGATGCGACCACCAAGACCAAAGTCCCTAATAGGAAAAGGAGAGGCATGGTGATTGGTCCCATCTAAGGAGAAGCCATCTCAAGTCGGGCCCTACCTGAGAAGACGACCTAGAGAGGCCCATTAGAGGTGATGTAACCTAGAAAAGAGGAAATAAATGAAACAAAAAGAGAGGATATAGGACTTCCCCAAGTTGATTAAGAAGTAAGAAGTATAAAGGAGAAAACGTTCATGAGTACAAGTATGAATAGGGGTGTTATTGCATGAAAGAGTCGACCTATCCCAGGTACCAGTGTAGGAGAATAGAGGTATGCTTGGTCGTTTTCAGGCACGCCACAGGTCTGTATGAAGTAACTAAAGTGATACAAAGAGGCCGAGATCTTTACATCTGTGGTAGAGTTTAAAAGAGGTTGATGTGTGTGGAGATAAGTTGTTGTTAGGTGAAGGAAGGGTTGTTCAAGGCTTTGAAGAACAGTCTTCGTGCCCTAGTTAGTCTTCTCTCTATGGTACGCTTCCCTTAAGAGTCTGCTCAAAAGTATGATAAGTTTCACTCTGATTTTTTTGTCCATAGGAGAGAGGAAAGAGACCCTAAGAAGGAGACATATGGACTGTGATTTGGGCCACAAATTTTGGGTGTATTGCATAAAGATACTATGCATATGTCTCTCATCGAGTGGACCACATCCAACCTAAGGTAGTTGTACAAAAGTGCAAGTTTATGCGCATAGTATAGGGCTAATACAATGAAGGAAAATAGCGTTAAGGTGGAGCAGATTCATTGGAAGGGAGAGTTGCTCTGGAGTGGTAAGATAAGATTGTCCTAAAGGCCTTAGGAACACAAATTTGAGATGGCCTAGAGCTATCACCAAGAAGCAAAAATGCGACAGTTAACAGGGTTATTTTGTGGAGCCCTAGTACAGTGATAAAGGTGCAAACTTGGTACTATTAAGAGAGCAGCTTAATGGAGCCCTAGAAGAACTCATGTACAATGTTCATTGGAGGATCTAATGAAATGTTAGGAGGAAGATTTGTGTGCCCTAGTTCAGTGGGTTGCAGGAGGGAAAACTCATTCATAATAGGGCATATTGTAAAGACCCTAAGAACTTGATCCTTTGGAGCAGTGAGGACATTGTTAGTGGGAAGATCACAGAGCCAATGTTCAGTCATCTTGGAGAAGCCAAGAGCAGTTGATAGTAGCAGATCGACGGCTAGAAATGCAACCATTTTGATGTTGCAAAAGTTGTAGTGATAAGCAAAAGAGGAGGCAAAGTACCTGCTAGATGTGTTCAAGGTAAGTGGATTGAAAGGACTGTTATGATCAACCAAGTCAAGTGTACTTTGTTCAGGGAAAGATTGGTGGTCATAGTTATTGACACAAAGCCCTAGTTGTGTCTTGTACAGGGTTCTATGTAAGGGCCATGATCCATCGTATGGGAGCCCTAAGATTGTTGTATTAAAGTTTGCATATAACAAGTTGTGGTCTAAAAAATTGTCTTGTGTACAACTTGATCCATTGTTATTTTTTATTCCATTGTGCAAAGTGATTTTGCTGTGGCATTTGAGTGTGTTTGTGATCGCGATATTAGACTCAAACCTAATTCTTAAGTGTCGTAAAAAATTCAACAGGTCGTCCACATTATACTAGCCGTTGGAAATGTCCAAGCCCTCGTTCAAGTAACGTTGTGCAAAAAAAGTGGAAAGTTTGAATTCCTAAGCACTCAAGATACTTTTTCAAACAAGTCAAGCCATTCTTTAATGGAAAAATGTATGCTTAGGTCAATTCGGGCCTCCTTTTGTCAAATTGATCCTCTAATTGGTGGGACATCTCACCTCATTTGAAGGATTTATGTAATGCGACGACAAAAAATGTAATTTTACTTAGTCTCCAACCATACTGTGTATGAAAAGTCACTTATCTTTTGAAGCAAAAGGACGAAATGTGTTGAGAGACTCATCCATAAATAGAGAGCTCTCTCTCCTTTTCAAATCATTGTGAATTGTTGAGATCATGTTTCCATAATGTGAAATATTTTCATGAAATCTTTGGTGTTCATCTTGAAGTTTATCTTTCTTGGTTGATTTCAAATATTCCTAAGGAAATTTTCAAATAACTAAAGAATACTACACAGACTAACTAGATTGATCAATTTGAAAAGCAACTTTGTCACTTGTAAAGGGATGTCTAGGGTTTTGTTCGCACATCTCTCTTGTTGGTGTAAGGTAGAGTTTGTCTCTTCTCTTTGTTGGGCCATTCCCTAGTGCTACCCACCAAGGGTTTCAATTTATTTTGCATCATAGTTGAGCTAATGATTGACGACTTTCCCCTAAGTAGGATCCTTTCTAGTAGGGATTGACTTCAAAACTTTTTCTTGATTAGCCTTGAGGTGATTTTTAACTTCTAGTGTTCCTCCTCTAGACATAAATGACAAGCATGGAATAACCAACTTAAGACAAGCATCAATTTGACCCCATAGCCCTAGTGGAAATAAGCCACACTCCTCATCTCTTTTTACTAAAATTTGTGATTGCCCTTAATTTTTATTATATAAAAAGCCTTGAGAATAGAAAAAAATACATAAAAAATAAATTATAGAAAAATATAAGCATCAAAGATAAAAATTGATCCCGAGAATTTTTTTACTTCTATGTCTAAATAAGTTTTGACTGATTACATTTTGATTCTAGGCTCATTTTTTAGAATGGTGTGCCACATTAAATATCTAAGAAAGACAGTGCCCCCTCTCCTTTCTTGCATTTAATTTTGATCTAAAAATGTGGAAGGGTTTTGAAGGAGATTTTAGAAATCGGATTTTATCTTAAGCAATTATAGCTCAAGTATTGGTAAAATCCCTTGCCTTGTGATACACGAAAAGTTGATTCTAACCCTTCTAATCCCCAGGAACATTTCTAAAGTTTTCTAATTAAATATCAATCACCTTTGGAAGTGATTTCAGTTGTCCTAACAATTGCAACACGTTTCATGCTAATTGGGACACTTTCATTTTTCAAACCCGAGGAGTTGGTGCCCCAAAATTGAGTAACAATTTCCACATTTGAATAACTTTTTGAATAATCAATACTTTGAAGTGCTAGTATGTTTATTTTCATTATATTTCATTATAATATCATCTCAAATTCATATTCATAAGTTTCTATAGCATTTTGGGCTTATGAGAGGCCCTAGAGTCAGCTTTTCTTTGTTGGTTTCTGCAAAACTTCATGTTTGCAAGTCTGTAAATGCAAGGTAAATCATCATTTCATGGTTTAAATACCAACATTGTTGAGGGCCTTCATAATCAATCGTGGCTCTTTTGTCAAGGTTACTTCATTCATAAATTTAGTATTTTCTTCGTTGGTTTGTGTTTTCTACAGTAATATATCATACATCGGATCAAATCTATTTTCTCTTTAAATCCTACCCTTCATCACTTCATAGTGTGTAGGCTCTGGTCATCCTAATACATTTGGTGATTGGAATACCACCTATGGAATTTTGGGAGTTTGCCAAAAGTGAGAGGAGAGTGTGCTTGGGTGACATTAGGGGCATCTGATGTGTGCTTAACATTTGGAATCTTGGCCAAGCCTTTATAAGCCTACTAATATGAGTGGTAATAGGTCTCTAGGGTAGGGGTTTAGCAAATTTAAAATCCCCTGCCACCAAAAAGAATTAGAGAGACTTCCCCCGAGATATAGAAGAGTTAATGACAACTCATTAGTAAAATTGGCAAAATGTGGCATGATTGTTAAAGTGAGGAAATATGCTACCACAAGGAAGGAGAGAGTTGTTACAACTCAATTTTAGAGAAAATTAAGAAAAACTAAGAGGAATCAAATGAGAAAGGGGAATGCTAATAAGTCCACTACGATTTTACCCTTCATTAAATGCCTACTGACATAGATTAATTACAATTCACAACATGTAGATAACAACCAATTAAAAAACAAAACCAAACTAACATGGGGTTATCTCATAAATCTCCTTAGATGAGATAACTCCTAAGTGCTAGATATGAAAGAGAGGAAAACCAAAACAATCTAACCTTGTTGCCCCAAAAGAGTTGATCGTTGGGCCTTGAACAACTTCCACGTGATATTTCACCTATTGATGATCCTCCATATGCTGAAATGTTGAGCTTGAAATGTTGGGCGTTTAAATTTTTTATGATGTGCCTGTTACCCACCAAAATGCGTAACCCCATAGGCGAAACCTTTTCTCCTGCATTTGATAGCCACTCGGACAACCAGCTAGCCATCAACCTTTTATATCCATTTCTTGATGATTATATGCCTTCGCCATCTGCATCAACCACATACCTCTCCCCATCCAACATTTCCTCTTGGATGAAAGTGAGCTTCTATTCAAAATGTACTTTGATCATTTTGCAATCGAGTGCTTATACTTGTATATTTTGCGCATTTAGTATCGATAAAGGGGTGATTTAGAAGATTGATTGATCTTGACTGTAAATTTGTTCTCTCACCTTACTAGGGGAGTTAATCTTTAGCCCTAATCTAGTGGGACCTCCCTTAAGGCCTTAGGGTTGTAGGAGGGGCACTTGGGAAATACGGATTGAAATAGCATGTTCATCTTTCCCTACATCATACTTTCCACTTTCCATACCACATTACAAGCCCCTTATACCACCGCCATTCTTCGGGTCTAACATGTCATTGGTTCACTGGGTTTTAGCACTTTTTTGTCCACACTCCTTGAGTAGGAGAAACGTTGTCCTCGAGGTTAATGCAACTAAAAAAATGGAAAGCATATTATGGTCACAATGAAAGAAAAAGAAGAACATCAAAATGTAAAAGAAGGTTAGGATAGAAGTTAGCGCATGGGAAAAATCTTAACATGAGCTCTACCCTCCTCATTGGTCATCACCCAGTTCCTGAGCACTTGATTCTCCATTTCATTAAAAGGAAACCTTTTATGTCCCAACCCTAATGAGCAATAAATTATCTCAAATACTAAATCATAAGAGCAAGCTCTAACCCTTAAGTTATGCACACAGAATAAAAATCATTATGATGAAAAAGTAAAAAGCACACTAAAGGTGTGACCTAGAATGGAAACCCTAGTTTGAATTTCCCTGACTCGGGGACTTCTTCGAGGGTTGTATGAGCTTAGTATTAATTAGAATAAATCATAAGAAGCCCTTTCTTCTCCTTGCCTTGATCCCAGGAATACCTTTTACCACAATAATTCACAAAACCATAGATCGCGTACAACTTTCTTCTAAGTCTCTAATAGGGAGACAAAACCCTTTTGACGTTCCATATTATCACATAGAGCTTCCCTTAAGAAGTCCTACATCATCACCTAGTACCTAAAACCCTAGAACATCAATAAAAGATTATTACTTATCTACCAGGACTCTTCCCATTAGCGAAATTCCACAAAGAGCACAGGACACTGGTTGTGTTGACAATGGGACATTATCACATTGTTATCACTTAGTTTAGCTCTTTGGCCCGTACGCTTTCCCTCCTTAAGGCCTGCTAGATTGTCGTAACACACCCTATAACATAAAAGTAAATGTCTTTCCACACACAAGGAGGCGACAACAATAGCAAATCTCAATGAGGGTGAGAAGCGAGTGAAGGTGAGAAAAGGAGAAGGAAGGAGAGGTGGAAAATATAGGGATGAACTAGTGGAGGAAAGAGAGATCAAAGTTACTAAATCCAAGATCAAAAAACTAAACCAAATAAGCAAAAGGGGACAAAAACAGAGATGAACTACTGAAGCCAAGAAGTAAGAGATGCAAACACTAGTTGAGATAGCAAATGAAAGACGTGAGAATTACAACTCTATAGCACAAATAGTGAAGGAAAGAAGAAAAAGTTGACAATCCTAGTTTTGAACTGGGGAATGCAACAGATGAGTGGAAGCAAGAATTGGAGCAATGGTTGGAGATGTGATCCCATAGCTGCAGTCTATAGGATACGACAACCAAGACCAAAGTCCCTAATAGGCAAATGAGAGGAATGGCGATTGGTCCCATCTAAGGAAAAGCCATCTCAGGTCGGGCCCTACCTGAGAAGACGACCTAAACAGACTCGTTAGTGGTGATGTATCCTAGGAAAGGGGCAAGCAAAACAAATAGAGAGAGAGAGAGTATATAAGAGAAAGGGTTCATTAGTAAAAGTATGAATGGGGGTGCTATTATTTTTTTTAGAAACCCTCAACATATAAGGCCTAGGTTTCTCTCACAATTGACCCTCCCAAAAACAAAGCATCACTCAACTTGGTAGAGAATATTAATTATCGACACCTTATGAGGCTACCATAATCCACAAGCCACTAGAGAAAGGTTAGTACTAGAAGGAAAGGATTTCATTCAACATTCGATGGGTAAGGAAAAGAGAAAAATACTATGGGAAAGAAAGCATCACGCAACATTCTTATCTCCTACGATGATATGTGAGCTTCAGGAGCTGAATCTACTATGAATGATGATTTATTGGTGCACTTCTTGAGTAGCCCTATAAAGGTGATCGCTTATTGTACTTTTCCCCTGAGTTTCCCATTACCTTAATGCACTCTTTGTTCCCCAAATCAACCATATCCATATGTATGCATACCTATTTGGCCATGACCATCATTCTTCATTGAAGTCTCACAGTTTGTGATACATTAATGCTCCCTAGTGCAATGACCCACATCCTCCAAGGCAATGAAAAGATCTCTTGTGACCTCCAAGTCAAGCGTAATCAACTCCAAGTCAAAGCACTACTAACGCCCCCTTTAATGTCCCATTTGCATCGATGAGGTATCTTCAAAACGAGTCAACTTCTACTTTTGGTGAAACCACGAGGTTAAAAGAGGTATCATGGAAAATGTGTTGAGACACATTATGTCAAAGCAAGTCAAGGACACATCATGGACCAAGGACAACTCATGTTCAAGAAAGTTCAAGCCTTAACCCACACAAAAAGAGGGCAAATGGACCTAGACAAGGATTGTCGTCCACCCTTTCTACCCATTGGATCATGTAAAGGTCAATTTGGAGGAATGTTGAGGAAAAACATAAGGCCATATAGGTCTCCAAGCAATGCAAGGTACATTTCAAGTCAAAAACAAACAACGAGCCTAAAAGCATGGTTTGAATCATCTTTGCACCAAGGAAAGTGACGTCTTCCACATTAAACTAGCTGTTGGAAAGGCCAACATCTTCATTCAAGCAACATTGTGCAAACAAAATGGAATTTTTGACTTCCTAATCACTCAGGGTCATTTTTCAAGGAATGTCATGTTATTTCTTGATGGAACGTTGTACCCTTAGACTAGTTAGGACCTCCTTTTGTCAAATCAAACCTCTAATTGGTGGGATGTCTCACCTGTTTTAAGATTTAAGTAATGTAATGAAATAACTTGTACTTTGACTTAATCGTGAAGAATGTTGTGGATGAAAAGTTGCTTTTTTTTCAAGAAAAAGGAGGAAAGATGTTGAGATCCTAATCTAAACAAAGAGAAATCTCCCTCCTTTGTTGATCATTGTGAATTGTTGAGATCGTTTTTCCATAATATGAAATATTTTCATGAAACTTTTGGTGTTCATCATGAATTATCTTTCTTGGTTGATTTCACATATTTCTTAAGGCGATTTGTGGATAACTAAAGGATACTATAAAAACTAACTAGATCAATCCATTAGAAAGGAATCTTTATCACTTCCTTAGGGATGTCTAGGGTTTTACTCGCACATCTCTCTTATTGGTGTAAGGTAGAGTTCATTTCTTCTTGTTGGGCCATGCACTAGAGTGCTCCTCACCAAGGGTTTCAGTTTATTTTGCATCATAATAGAGCTATTTGTTGAAGGGTTTTCCCCAAGTATAATCGTTTCTAGTAGGGCTTGGTTTCAAAACTTGTTCTTGATTAAGCATGAGCTCATTTAACTTTTGGGATTCCACCTCCAACCAGAATCCACAAGCATTAATCAACCAACTCAACATGGGCATCGATTTGACCCCACAGCCCTCGTGGAAATAAGGCACACTCCTTATTCCACCAAACAACCATCTCATTTCATAAAATTCTGCAATTGTCCTTAATTTTTATTATCCAAAAAGCCCTTAGAATAGAAAAATACATACATAAAATATTATATAGAAAAATGTAACCATAAAAATAAAAAGTAAACCAGTGAATTTCTTCACTTTTATGTTTATATAAGGTTTGACCGATTACATTTTGAATCTAGACTCATTTCTATGAAAACATGCCACATCATTTAAACCTTCCTTGTTGAATATACTCTAGGTGATCCACATACAGAGAATTCTTTCATGTGGTGCAATATACCACTGTATAGTTGGGGAAAGGTTGTTGAGGTGACAGTGGTGGCCATTCTCCTATTGCCACGAGGTTTGGATCTTCCTAGTGAGGATTTGCATTAGGCCTACAAAATTTTGCAGTAACAAGCCCTTTCAAACAAAATTTTTGCATCAATTGATAACGGGAAAGGGTTGGAGACAATACGCAATTTGCAATTTTGTTGGTCCCAATCATTCTTAAACAAGAAACCCTCCAAATCTGGATTTTAGAGCCCATAGTCATAATTCTAGATTAAACATTATTGTTTCCTTTCAACCACTCTCAAAAACAAAAAAATCCCATCCTTTTATTTTCTATTTGCATAAATTTACAATATAGATCATGAAATATCACAAATAATATTAATCATAACTCTACAACACTTTGAAATTCTTATCATTCATTAGACTTAGTTTCTTTTATGTATTTCCCCCTATGTCAGAGAACAATTGACCTACAATGTGTGAAGAAGATACTAAGGTTACACCAGGTATCACTCTGTAATATTCCTAATTAGCCATGGCTAATTAGAATATTCGATTTTGCTCAATTTTGCCTTCTACAGTTATTTGTAAATAAAAAGGTGAGGAAAAGGGGACATAACTCACTTTAGAATAAAAGTCACTTCCTAGTAGCACAACGTTGTGACTTAAAGGGGAGCCAAGGGGGCCAAAGGACCACGCAGAGATGGGGCCCACACAAACACTTGGAGGGACTGCGCAGATGGAAAAGAAACACGTGGGAAGAGGAGATTACGTTGGAGGAGGTGAGCCTTGGGATCGGGAGAGGCCAATGCTATAAAGGAGAGAAGAGCCCCCTCATTTTGTCATTCGATTATGTGCATTTAAGCTAGTCACTTCAACTTCTAGCACGCTGGCTGTTTAGCTAGTCTGCAGCACTATTTAGTGCATTGAGTGTCTCTGTTCGGAGATCTCACCCTTAGCCCCCGGGGGACTTCGAGTGCCTGTTGGGGCAAGGTATTTCCATCGGTATTTTTGCAGTAGTTTCATCAGCATTTGGCAGGAGGATTGAGCATCTTGGATGACTGCGCAGTCTTGAGAGGGATGACGCAATTCTTTCTGGCAGGAGTTCTGGGTTGAGGTTTTGCAGGGGGATTTGTGCTGGGAGATTGACCAGGGGATCAGCCCTTGCATTTTGGAGGATTTTGGCTGAGTTTCAGGCAGAGTTCTCTAGGGGTTTTTTTTCAGTGGCAACGCAAAGCCTTGAGGGACTGTGTGGGTCCTCAAGGGGGCGATTTTCGGGGGTCGGCCATTTCAGAAAATCTTTCTGGGTTTTTCTGGGTTTCTTGAGTAGAGTCTGATTCCAAAGTTTCAGCATTTTTTGAGGAGGGAAACAGCCCCAAATCCGCATTTGGTTTCCAGTAGTAGCAGTGCGGCAATTTTCCAGTAGCTTGGACGCAGTTCAGAGAGAGGCCATTCCTTTGTTATTCTGAGTGTATTTCTTCACTTTCCTTGTGCAATTCGAGGTGCCATCTTTCTGATCACCTCATGTACTCATTCTATTACTCAGTATAATAAAATAGCTTAGCATTTCTCTCTGCATTTCTTGAGTATCTGCTTATATTTCATGTTTATATTATTAGATGTGGCACCATTGTTATTTCCATCATTTTCAGCTTCCCGATTATTATATCTTTTGTATGTATTTGGTTGGAGTTTACTAGGGTTTGGGGAAATATCTATGAAACGAGATATTACACACGCTTCCATTATCCCTAAGGCCTATCTTGTACCTTCCATTAGCCCTAGGGTCTCACTTGTATATATAAGGCATTGCCATACAAATTCATAACTAAAATGTGAAATATCAAAAATGTAAATGAAAATAGAACGGAAAGCGAGAAGAATTAGAATATCCTTACTTGTACTAGATGGTAGTTGATGATGTAGGAGCTTGTTTAGATACGAAAAATATGCGAGTGTGGTAATCTCAATGCCAAAAATGCATGTAAACACCAAAAGTGGGTGACCCCATAGGAGAAAAATTTCTCCTAGATCTATCTTGAGAAAATAGCCAATAGCCCCTAACAAACACCAGTGTAGATGATACATTGTGCCATTTGATCTTCGCTCCCTGCATCAGCCATATGTCCCCTCACCCATCGTTAGAGAACATATGTTTGAAGGTGGGATATCCAACCCAAAAGTTATGTTCTTCATTGTGCAATTAGGTGATTATGCTTGTTTTTCCTTGGGCATCCTGGGAATGGATTATTGAGTGACTTGGATAAAAGGAAGGGCTTTGACCATAGTTTTGTTCCCTCACCTCAAAT
>APFE030193664.1:6021-26406 GCA_000404065.3 Pinus taeda
CGAAGGACTGAGCGTGGTTATGATGTAGCCATTGAGTTTTACTTATTTCAGCCTAAGGTAGATTTGAGCGCTAACATAGTGGCGACCATACTGGGGAAGAACTGGTTTGCTTGTTAGTGTTATTTGATTTATAGCTACAGACAGAGTCTGAAGTCATGCCAGGTAGCCTTCGAACTTCACATTGCTCTGCGAGTGCATAGTAGATAAACGTTGCTTCAGTTGATCTCCGGTCTAGCTTGTAATCGTAACACTTAACTTATAAATTACCCTAGTACATGTATCAAGTTCAGATCTGATTGTTGATGGTGGACAACGATCAGACACTGGCGAGGCTGAAATCATTCACCTGGCGACTCTAAATCATTTTTGAGATCAGATCCAAAGACTCCACTGGAGGATGATACTGACCGGCAAAAACATGAAAGGACAAGATGGACAGATCAGGTATTCAAGTTGGAATTTCATCCAAGAAATTTTGTTCTTTGTCATCAATTATTTCTTCTCTTTTCCCAAGAATGTCAAGAAGGCTTTGCAAAGTATACTGTATTTGAGAAGAGATCCTCAGCCTGCAGTTGATTCTTTCCCTTTGAAGATTGTTAATACCAAAGATTTGCATACCTTTGAGCTTGATCAAGACCTTTCTTCTAAATTTTGTGATGACCATCTTCAAATTGATGAGCCCCAAGAGACCAAGACTGATTCTATACCTGTTGTACATACCCCTACACCTTGTAAAATTCCATATCGGTATAAACCTCTTGTTTTACCTTCTGTTCTCCATGATTTCCCCAAAAACTATGATCTATACTTGCCGAGGTTCGATTGTGAAAGTAAGAATGTCAACGCTGAGCAACATGTGCAGAATTTTGAGTCTTTTCTAGATCTTTTTGAAGTTCATGCAGAAGATGTCAGTATAAGGCTTTTTGCTCTTTCCTTGCAAGGCAAAGTGAAAAGTTGGTTCAAAGCCCTGCCTGATGCAAGAATCACAAATTTCCAGAAAATTTTCAAAGTTTTCCTTGACAGGTGGATGATTGGACAGAATCCTTTCCTTATTATAGAAGAGTATAATCCGTTGAAAAGAATGCCAGGGGAGACAGTACAACAATTTTCTTCCAGATTTAACCAAGTTTATTATTCAATGCCAGTTGATATAAGACCTCCTAGATCTACTCTCTTGCACTACCCGAGTGCCTTTGATCCAGAAATGGAGTTTCAGCTGAGAGAAAAGGATATTGCAACACTTCACAAGATGCAGAACAAGGTAGTGAATGTAGAGGCTAATTTGTTGATCTTGAGGGCAAGGTTGAAGGAAGAAGAACAAAAGCATATTTCAGAGCAGCTGACACTTTCAGAGGAAAAACTTGATCTTTTCGTAAATGCTATAGAAGAGATGGTGCAGAAAATGACTGCAAAAAATGAAAGTAACATTCAAGAACAAGCGGCTGACCGAAAACATTTTGTTTTTGATCCCAGTTGTCATAGTGATTGCTTTATAGATCATTGTGAAGAAGAGAGAGCTGTTGATATGATGTGTATGTTTAATGATGAATTGCCTCAGTTTGATCAATATGATGATGATTATGTTCTCCAAAAAGAAGCTAATCTTGCAGACAAATCAACAACTAGTTTGTGCGAGGAGGAAGTTCACTTTCAGCAGCTCGAATACAATGATCAACCGATGCATATCAGCTATGACAATGATGAGGAAAGTGCATCAAAGTTTGAAGTAAGTGAAGGATCTTTTCCTTTTTGTTTTGATTCGTTTCAGTTCATCAGAGATAACTACCATGCAATCAGAAATCAAATGTCAACAAGTCTTGATTTGAATCATCTTGAGAGCAATGAAAATTTTGTTCAAGACTTCTCATATTCAGGTTTGCAACCCCTGAAAGCCATTGATTTTCAAGTTGCAGCTAAAGACTTGGAAGTGGACACACATTATTTAATGATTCAAGGTGACTCTGTACCATTCTGTTTTGAATCATTTCAGTTTTTGAAGGGTAGATTGCATAGTAAATCTTCAAATGAACAGCCTATAACAAATCGGAAATCTCTGAGTGTTAATGTTGAGGATGAGATAGGTAACCAAATTCTTGAGCAGCCTTTAGCATCAGATTTGTAGCCACCAAATGAAATTGAAGGGCATATTACAGATGAAGGTGTGGAAGATGAAATACATGATTTGATGATGCAGGAAGATTCTATACCCTTTTGTTTCGAAGCATTTCAGTTTATATGGCAGAATGTTCGTAAAATCTCTCAAGAAAAAATGAGCAGCATGTAGGCAATCATGTAATCACATTGGAACCAATACAAAATGGTTTGTAGTAGTCTTTTCAAGTTTTTCATGATCCAATAGCTGATGTTTTGGATGAGGTTTGAAGTCAAAGTCTTTCTCCATTAACTATATGTGAGCTCGAAACATGTATTGATACAAACTTGATCCGGCAGCCAATTACTTTGTCATTTTCAGCAGAGGTCTTGTCACAAGGCTCAGATCAAAGTTTGCATTAATGGTATGAGGAAACGAGAAGTAATCCATTAGATGAGCTAAGTTCCAGTGTGCTTGAATTTCAAGATCCTTATGCATTGTTTTTGGAGGCGGATAGAGGATCCATATCATTCAACAGATCTGTTTCCAAGTTGTCATGGGAGTTGCCTTTTAGTAGTTCTCTCTTGTTGTTCATAAGTGGGCACTTGCGGAAAATTCGAACAGTAGATGGAATACTTACTTGGTTCCATTAGTTGTTTCATTTCACTTGATCAGGTGATGAATGAAACTGTTAGAGTAGGTTTTGATGAATAAGCTCCACTTTGAGCATCATTTCCAGTTTTTCGATTGAGTTTAAGTATCGAGTTAGTTCTTGGTTGAGTGAGAGTCAATTTGTGTTGTCAAGTCATTAGTTTTTAGTCATGCATTTCGAGTTTTTGATTCCATTCCCTAATGGATAAGGCGTTGGTCTGCTCTCCCAAAGATTTGCCGTTCTTGGCACCTCCAAGGTGCTACCATCCCCATTGGAGCCAATGTTAGTGTCAGTCTTTGCAGCCTTCCTCCAGTGATCAAATATGCTCTTACAAAGTGGTCTAAGAGTGTCAAGGTCAAATTTTGTCATTTCAGTGAGTCTTCAAGTGAAATTTGGTCACTAGGCATTAGGTCTAGGGTTTGATTTCATTCCTTTAAAAGTTGCCCAAATGTCAGTCTATGTCACTATTCAGCTGAATCTATCATCATTCATAGGGCTTTCATCATCATGTCAAGTTCCATTGTGTCATTTTACAACTTGTTCTTGCTTCAGTTGTGCCTAGGCAAGGTTCATTTCCCTCTCCTAGGGTTTTGAAGGCAATTTCTCTTGAATGGTCAAATAATTAGAAAAACTTGTATACAGATGTTCATACACCTTCCCCTATCCTTCATGTACCTTATTAAACACTTCCCATCACTGAGGTCCCCCAAATTCCTCATTTTCGCACAAACCCTAGTTTCTTGCTACAACTTGGCAATTTTCTAGGCTAGGCCTGTGTTTTTCCCTTTTCGACCCCTTCCCCTCACTTGATCTCTGATATTCCACTTTCCCCTACTTCCTAACATCCCTCCCTACTTCCAAAACTTTCCCCAAGTATTTATAATCCCCTTATCCCCTTCATTTCGCTTCATTTCGACAAAATCCCTTGTTTCACACATCAGGATAAGTTTCGCTTAAAAGATGTTCGAGAGCAATAAAAGATGAATTTTGAAACACTGAGAGAGAGTTTTTTCCACAACAAGCAAAGGAAGAAAAACCTCCTTCACTTTTTATATAGGTGTCATGGTTTTAGAGAAATTTCAAAAATACAATCGCCTCGGGAGAATTGATGCACCTCTGAAGTGACCTTGGGAAAATCAAGTTTTCTCCTAGCTTGGTTGGCCAAATAACTTTCTTGATGAGTCAAAGGATTACTAGACCACAAGATATTTGCAATTAACTATCATGAGATCAATTTGGAGTTTAGGAAGGCATTCAAAAGTTGATTGCAACAACACTCTGCCTTGAGGCAGCCTCATTTGGCACATTTTGACCAGTCTTGGGAGATTTGTTGTTTGACAAAGAAAATGAACTCCAAATTGGGAATTTCCACTTGGGTTGGATAGACGACATCTAGGGCTTTCCAACCAGCTATTGTGAGCTTGATAGTGATGTCAAGAAGTTCCCCAAAAGTAGGCTGAGAGGCGCACGATGCATAGAGCTCAGGCGCGCAGCGCATAGAGATTTTTGGTCAAATTTTCACCTTCGAGCTCAGAATTTCAGCTAGTTATGACCAGTGTCACCTCTTGATGTGATTTTTGACCCAGCTTGATGTAATTTGATGTACATGATGTAACTTTGGCACTTATTTACCTATTCTAGATGATTCATTCACAAAATAGCAAAAATTTAATGTAATCAATCAGTTTCCCTTCTTTTAGAGATAGGTTGTTTGGATGCTTAGTTTTCAGCTCTATGTTTGGAATTAGTTCAAAATGATCCTAGAAGGAGGAATTCGACCCCTAAATGCATGGAAATGGGTTAGGATGGTCTATATGATGTAATTTCTCAATCATTTTCAGAGGTTGGAGAGGTTGGACACTTGGGATTGCTTTGGCATACTATTGTACATATTTTCTCTACATTTTTTGGCTAAGGAAAGACCAGGGTTTTGCAGCACTATTTGGGATCCATGTGCCTTTATGTTTTGATGGTGTGCTTCTTTCAATAATTGTAAGTTGTTATGTGTATAATTTTCCTTCTTTAATCTTCTACAATTGAACAAATGAAGTGTTAAGGTAGAATCCATCGATGGTTATGCTCTGCCTTTAAGTTTGTTTGATTTTCCATGTTTTCATCTGTTTAAGGAGAATCCTTGAAAGCTTCTTGCTCTCCTTAGCTCCTCACCATTTTGATCTACCCATTCATTCCCTTTGAAAGCATCAAGACGATCGCCTACCTTGCCCCAAATAGACCTCTTCAAAAACTGTGCCTCATCCCTAAGCCCAAATTTGCCTTTCCTTGTTTCAACGCAGAAACTCCTAAAAACTCAAATCAAACCTTTGTGTTGCATATCTAGCCTAAAATTAGCTTTTGTTTTAGTCATTTCGAGCCTCATCAATTATCTTTGTCGAGAATGACCCAGAGAGAGCCCTCTCTTGTCCTCGTAGGGATAGCTACGAGGCTGAGCGTGGTTTAATGTAGCCTTGAGTTTTACCTTATTTCAGCCTAAGGTAGATTTGAGCACTAACAAGAAGAACAAATTATTTTATATTCTATGAAA
The DNA here is from genome assembly GCA_000404065.3 of Pinus taeda. Taxonomy (NCBI): domain Eukaryota; kingdom Viridiplantae; phylum Streptophyta; class Pinopsida; order Pinales; family Pinaceae; genus Pinus; species Pinus taeda. The sequence goes on from APFE030193664.1 coordinate 11,308, forward strand.
GGTCATGGAAATCACCATCAAATTGATGGCTTTTTTGATAGTGTGCATCTACGATCTTATCTTCCAATCTTCATTCCCTGGTATGTTTTAAATTGAAATACATGAAAAGCAAGATTTCTACTGATTTATTTTTTATGTTGGAAAGGTTTGGCACCAAAAATTTATTTTCTAATGGAGAAATTTTGTGTTTGTCAGTGTATTTTTAATATATTATCTAATGCAATTTGGAAAACAAAAATAGTGTAATGGGAAATATCATTTTAAGTGGAATGGGAAAACAATCACAGTTCAATTTTGTTTCTTTGCATAAATGAAATCCAGAGAGTTTAAAATAATGCCAAAATTTTCACATCAGAAAAGGGAGCATTTTAAGGAAGGATAGCAGTGATGGGGGATCATCATGTTGTAGTCTCCACACATTGTACCAAAGAGCCTATTGCATAAAATCTTTATCATCTATTACAAACCCACAAATGGCATGAATGGATATTTGGAATGAAGGAAGTCACAAAATAAATTATCCCATGCCTGTAAAAGCACACAAGCTTCAAAAAATATAAATATCATTGTGAAGTGAAATTTCTTTTAAAATGAGGATTTATTTAGAATTTAAGTTCAAAAGGTGGTGTTTTACTACAAGGTTCAACCCACCTTGTCTTATAACTACACGGACAAGTAGCATATTCAATTGACAATTCTAAATGGTATTTTTGTAGCTCCTTTGGTTCGTCCAAAATGCCTAAGACTTGTTACATGAGTTTGTAAGCATGACACAACCAAAATGAAAGGAAAGAAAATAGATAGTTTAGATAGAAATATAAGCTCATCAATTGAATAATGTGCATCAAAATAATTTATATAATAAAAAAATTGCCATGTGTTGGGAGAAACTAAACCTTGAAATATATGTTGCATCACTTTGCAAATTGTAGCCTCATCAACAACTCTAGTATTTAGACTTTCCAATATTAATTCCTCAGACTTCCAAAATAGTTTTCTTCCCCTGGAGTTCTCACTTCCATGAAATATCCTCTGAACACAATCAAATTCCTACATGAGAGCTTCCCTGTCCCAATCAGAGCACAATGCTAAAACACATCCTTCACCCACCCTAATAGTTTTAATATCCTCTTAAAGGCCCTACACCTGAAAATCAATTAAGATGACCTTGTACCACCCTTAAGACTAGTACCCATTCTTATTTTTCTAACACATATTCTAGAATCTGTGTGTGTCAAGTGGGACCAAGTATCACAACCCACCCATTAGCAAGTATTCACTTCAAAGTAGAATTTACTAGAAATAATACACATGCAAAAGCTACATAATCTACTCCTGATGCTATAAATTTTAGAGATACAATCATTTGTAGGAAGTTAACTTTGGAATTCTATAGTTCTACATCATGTAATGGAAACATCTCAACAAGGACCATTTGAGTGATACTGATATCTGGGTGCAAAAAGGTTCAAATCCTTGTTTTTATGGCAATCAATACTTCTATCTTAAGTCTGTGCGCCCTGGACATTAACCCAGGTGGGTGGGGGTCCATAAGTCTCAAACACCTGATGGGGTTACATATATTTACTATAATTTTTGAAACATCCCTGCATGGATTCTAGATATAATAAGGTTTTCCAACAAGTAGTTTGAAAGTGGAAGCAAAGGGGGGAATCTAAAGTTTTGATTCTAAGAATGAGAAGTATTTATAAAATTGGTATATAAGACAAGTAGCCAATCCAAGCATCAAACTGAGCACCAAAATAGTCAGTCCAACCAAACTATGCTTGACTTCCAATGATCAACATGAGAGATTTGAGATATTCTCAGATAATTGTTGAAAAAATCTGTAAAAAATCCTCATTCACGAGTTTCATGTGATAAAATCACAATTTGGGTAAGACCATAGGGTGAAATCACTCATCGGGACACTCAAACTAGATTTCATTTGGGCTAGTAGTAGTTCGAGATCAAGATGGATATTTGTCTCTGGGCCCAGTCTCAATCTAAGAGCAAGAGCTGAAGGTAATCTTATGACCTATGTCAAAGCAATCTAAGTGGTAGTTATATGTCATTAATTACGTGATTCCTATACAAGCGTTTCCAAAAGGGTAAATTATTCCCTATGTTGAAGACCTCCTATGCCTTCAAGGATCACTGAAAGTTCTGATTTCAGAACTTCCAGAAATTCCTTTGGTTGTTCACACATTCTCTCTACCATTACATCAAGCCCTTTCCTTACTACATCTCGAAGCAAGATCTGATATGAATTGTGTACTCTATGTACTATTGTCTACTCTTTTTGTTCACTCATGTCTACTCAATTGGCCATGTTTTGTCTCTTGTGGCCCGATAAGCCACATTTTTTCCATACCCCATGAGAACATCTCGTTCATAGCATTCGACAAACACCTTGTTGATATTCTTCCCAGCCCTACTGCACTCCAAAATCCAGGGCACCATGTCTCACTAATATCTATTGAAAAACACATCAGATGCACTAACTACTTTGTCATGCTTCCCATGGAAGCCTAGCTTTCCACCTTACAAATCAGTGTAGGATAGGAAAATGAAGTGAGATAGCCACTCATCTAGTTGAATTTCTGCATGTTGATCTCTCAATAAATCCCATTCCTCTGGCTCTTTGCAAACCACAAAACTTTCTTCTGCATCTAGGGTTTCAATAGGCCATGTCTTCTCGATAGGCGATGTTTCCTGTGAGCTCATTCTCTGAGGGAGACTCATGCACATTGTCAGGATGGGAAATAGGCCCTCGTAGGTTTGTTGATTCGTAGGCTTTATATGATGCAAGGGAAAGAGAGGTTTTTAGACTAGGAATCCTAGAATGTTGCCGAGGTGGAGGTATTTGTTGTTTCTGTTGAAAGGATGCTCCAGAATAGTTCCCCATGAAATCAACAGACTTCTTTTTGCGTCTCCATGTAGCTACAATTTTCATTTGGGCTATAGAAATGTAATCAAATGTCTATTTCATCAAAAGTGATCGTAAATTCAAAATCTTCTTAAACCTGTGTGTAACACATAGGCCTATTTGACTTGTTGAATACCCCTAATCACCCTCAAATCCCTTGACTCGACCAAAGTTTCTCTAGATGCTCAAATCATTTTTTTCTACTATGGATTTGTTGTTGTAAAATCATGAACACATCATGATTAGATTAGGTTGAATGAGAGGTCTTGAGATTTAAGGTCTCAAGGGAAAGTGTAGCTACCCATTTGTTCTACAGGGTTAAATGGAAATAATCTAGCAACATATTTCATAGATGCAAACTGCATGTAGAAATTGAAATATCATAAATCCCAAACTTCATCTACACAAGAAACAGAAGCAAGGATTGCAACAATATCATGTTCTCTGAGGTTTGTTCAATCTCTGCCTTGCAAAATGAAAAATAAGGAAAGGAAGCCCAAAGACTTGACCATTGAACCACCTTAGAGATTTAATCTTTGTAAATAAAGTAAATATCAACACAAACTTATAATGCATTGCAACTTACCCTTCAATGACGACACTCAACATAAACCCTGAAGAAAAGGGAAAAAATGAAGCAAAACTCTACCTCCTAGTGAGACATTGTGCACCAGAATTCAACCCTATAACTTTTTTTCCATCCAAAAATAAAAATAACAATAATATTTGACATGAAAAATCACAACTTAATGGCCGATTTCAATTGAAGGTGCCAAAATTCAAGACAATAACTTTCATGCCATCCCCAAATAAAAATAACAATAATATTTGATCGACACCTGCAAAATCAAAAGTTAATTGTCGATTTCAAATGGAGGCTCCATAATTCAACCATGTAACATTTGCACCATCACCAAATAAGAGTAACAATAAATTTTTACCCGCTCTCATCCTTGCAAATAACTTAATTAATTCGATATTCTGTAACTACCTTCATTAATTCGATAGGGACGCAAGACTTGCATGGTGTATTTTGAGGAGACAATTACAACCATATTAGAGTATAATGGGTTGTACCATGGAGATAGGTCCACTCGCATGGGTTGAGGTGTAAAGATACTCACAAGTTGAGGAAAATGGTTGCAATGTTTACCTATATAGAAAATTTATGATATATGGTTAATGATTTTTTCATTAGAGAATGGAAGAGGAATATAAAAAAGGAGAGGCATTGAAGTTTGTTTTAAATCAATCAAAAGGAAGGAAAAATGTCTCTTATTAGTAGGATTTTTCAATTTGCCTCTTCAATAGGACTAAATTTTAGTTGGAGCTAGGGAGTTAGCCTCAAAAACATTGACTGGGAACTCTAGAAATCCAAGATCTGACATATCCAATCTAGTCCATTAGATAGATACATCTTGGAAAAGGTTGCAAATGCTAAGGTGCAAATATCCCCTTTTTAATGTGGGTTTTAAACATTCCATTTGAGAATGTTAAAAACAAGGTCATGATCTTGAAAGGGGATCGTTTATTTCACCAAAACTCAATGGCAGTGCTTAATCCATGATGTGATTCTTTGTATTTGGGTTTGGCCTTGAACATTGAGATCTATCTTTGGGTATAGTTATCAGTATGTCATTTCATTTAAGTATTGACAAGGTCTTAAGGGCTATAGGGGATAATATGCTTATTTTCCAATAACCCTCTCCCCCCCGCCACCCTTGAAACCCTATAAATATATGGTGTGACCAATCTGTTGTCATAATATTTCAACCACAAGCTCTTCATATGAGGATGCTCTTGAGGGGAGGGTATGTAAGGGAAGTGGAAAAAAACAAAATTTCATGTTGAGTTGAAGGAGGGGTATAGATTCCAAGTGTATCTAGAGGTCTTGACAAAGGTGTAGGGGAATGGAGTTTACCTCCTATTGCAACACCTTCTATTCCACCATTTGAGGTTTTAAGGGCACTGAGTTTAAGGAACCTCATAGTCATCACAACCCATTGCGGGAATATGCAAAGTTTTTGTTTATTGTGAGAGAAATTTGGAGGACCAAAGGGATAAGGCACACCTCTACTCTCTTGACTGACCATGTCAAGTGGGAGGAATCATGTAGGATCTGTCATTTCAACTTCTTGAATTGGCATGCACTTTTCTTTCTTTCTGGATGATGTCCATTATCTCGTAATTATGTGCATTTGGATAATTAGAGTATCATAATGTCATGAATAAAATAGATAAATCATTAAATTTATGCTTTCCTTTTGTCATTAAGACTTGACATTTTATTTAGCACACTAACACAATAATGCAAAAAATAAAAGAAGAAAATGACCAAAATAATAACAAGTAGCTTTATTGCGAAAATGAATCAAAACCAAGCACAAAAGGCAGGCAATAAAGTAAAGCCTCTCTTTCTTGAAAGGTTATTTATCATTCGTCATGCCTTTGGAATGACAAATAAGGCTTCACTATTTCTTATTGCATTTGAGAGAGATACTTTACCTCTACATGCACATAAGAATAAGATGATTTGGTGAGGTCAGATTTAACTAAGCTCCTTAAGGTCAATGGGTGTTGATCCTAGATTTGTGGTACATGGCTATGAAAAGTTTAGAGTCGTTATAGAGGATATTACATAAAATCAAGATTAGATATATAAATATCATATAAGTCACAAAAATACCTTGAGGCAAATGGGTTGTTAGTCCAATGATTTATAAGTATTATGAACAAGTAATTGCATTATCTTAGTTAGAAGATAAGGTTCTCCTCAATTCTTTACCCCCTCCCCCGCTCCACACTTTAGATGTCACACCAAATAAGAAAGAATCAAAACCATTATACTTGTGAAAATTAGAAGAATTAATGCCTGACCATCTTGACCTCCCCTCCTCACTTCCTGAAGCATTCACTCATCTTACTAAAATGGTTAGACGATAGTTTAGATTTTCCTTTCATCATACTCACACTCTGAGGAGGGTGGAGAGGACCTTCATGTTTTCCCCCTGACATAAAATGTTCTTTAATGAACTATATCTAATGATACATTCCTATATTTATCCCTCATTCAAGTCATCAAAATTTCAAATCAACTATTTGTTGTGCTTCTGCCAGGATTTGTTGTGTTTTGATGTCACCAACTTGAAGCTTGGATTCTAAACAAATGGGAAAGTATTTTTGAAAATGGGAGGAGGTTTTTGTTCATAACATACCCAAAAAAAAGTGTCTCTCATTGTTTACACAACAATTACAATCTTTTATTTGGAGGTTGCACTTTGAGACCCATGTTTCATAATTTCGCCAGGCAAGAATTGCTAAGAAGGTTCTAGAACTTTTTGAAATTCAACTTGGTGGACCTCCAACTTGGCATTGTTGACCTCAAATATATTTGGATAATGAAGTTTGAGGATTTTTCTATCATATCCCATGATTACATATTCATTTATGACATTTTTAATTAGTCAAAACCCAAACCCTAGATAGTAGGGTATGGGCAAATTTTGGAAATATTTTATCCATACATGCTAGGGAGTGTGAGGCCCAAGTGCCAGGGAAACACAAGGGAGAACTCATTTCAAATGCCTGGAAATTAATTGTAAGTGAGTTCTAGGCGTGTGAAGGAGGGAGTAAGAAGGTATAATATCTAGTGCTAAGGCATCACAAGGGAGAACTAGGTCAAAATGCTTGGAAATGAATAAATAAGAGTGCAGTGTGCCCAAGGAGTGTTAGTGAATTCCAGGTGTCCCAAGGACAAAGTATGTTAGGATAAGTTCATAATAGCACTTGAAGGAGGAAATCCTATGGTTGTGATAAGGTGTGTACAAATTAGTTTTAGACAAAGGGAGAATTTGGGTTGGGCACAACATTGTTTTGTCAATGACTTGGTTGGGTTCCCAAGTCGCAAAAAAGGTAAGGCTATCTATGAGGGCATGACAGCTAGGGAGTGCCAAGGTGTTCCAAGGAATTCCAGGAAGTAATAACACATGCTAGACAATTTCAAGGCATTTTGGGCATGGAAATACATGCCAAGTGCTAAGTCATGCCAAGAAGTTCTAGGTGCTAGGGTGTGATGCCAATGCATGCTAGGGAGTGTTAGGGCCAAGTTCTAGGAAAACACAAGGGATCAATAGTTTCAAATGCATGGAAATGAATGAATAACAGTGTGAAAGAGAGTGTTAGCTAGTGAGTACGAGGTGTGCTAAGTGTCAGGGAGTGCTAGGGAGTTACAGAAGAATGCCAAGAAATGCGGGGGATGCTAACACCTACTACATAGTAACAAGGGATTATTAGGCATGTCGGATGTTATGGCATGTCAAGATGTAAAATTTGTTTCTTAGTTGTTTAATTTTATGACCATGGTTGGATGTAAGCCTTGTCTTCTTAACTTGTTAAATTGGATAATTTTAAATTATACATGACTAGCCTAAGATGAGGTTTAGGAAGTTCTTAGGTGAAAAAGGCATAGTCTAGTTGTAGTAATTGTAACTTGGTGAAGTTGTTGTTATAGTTGAGGTAAGATTTTGTTGGGTTCCCATGTTACAAAAAATTTAAGGGTAGTTGTGAGCGCATGCTATTTAAGGAGTTCCATGGTATGCTAAGGAAAGAAAAGACATGCTAACACATGCTAGACAGTTTTGTAGTTTGATGGTTTGATTTAATTTTATGGTGTTATTTTTATTCTCTACTTTGCATAGCACTATTTTTCCTAGTTTGGAACATTACAGTCAGTGAGCTCCAGGTGTGCTAAGGAAGTAGTGACAAGGTATGCTATGCATTACTTCCAAGGCATGCTAAAGTTCTAGGGAAGCATACCAATATGTGCCAAGTGCCAAGGTGTGCCAATGCATGCTAAGGAGTGTTAGGGAGTGCTAAAGAAACATAAGGGAACACTAGGTAAAAATGCATGGAAATGAATGAATAAGAGTGTGTGGTAGGGTGTGTTAGCGAGTTCCAAGTGTGCTAAGTGCGAGGGTGTTTCAACATGTGCTAGGGAAACACAAGGGACGACTAGGTCAAATTAGTGCATGCAAATGAATAAATAAGAGTTGTGACAAGAAGTGTCAGTGGGATACAGGTGTCCTGAGGGAGTAACAAGGTATGGTAGGCATTGTTAAGGCATGCTAGAGGCCAGGGAAACATGCCAAGATGTGCTAGGTGGTAGGGTGTTCCAATGCATGCCAGGGAGTGTTACGGAGTGCCAAGGAAAAAAGGGTATCACTAGTTTCAAATACATGGAAATGGATAAGAGTGTGTGAAAGGGAGTGTTAGTGATTTCTAGGTGTGGTAAGGAGGGAGCAACAAGATCTTTTAGGTAGTGCCAAGGAATGCTAGGGTGCCAAGGAAACATACCAAGATGTGCCATGTGCCAGGGTGTGTCAATGGGTGCCAGCGAATGTTAGCAAGTTCCACAAAAACACAAGGGAGAACTACTTCAAAATGAATGGAAATGAAGAGATAAGAGTGTGTGATAGGGAGTGTAAATGAGTTCCAAGTGTTATAAGGAGGGAGTGACAAGGTTATATTCTAGGCAGTGCCAAGACATTCTAGAGTGCCAAGGCATGTTAGAGAGTGCTAGGGTGTGCTAGGGAGTGCAAGGCATGCCAAGAAATGTAGGGGATGCTAACAAATGCCACATAGGGCTAAGGTATTATTAGATGTGACATGTGCTATGGCATGTCAAGATGTAAATTGTGTTTCTTAGTTGTTTTATGGCCATGGTTGGACATGAGCCTTGAAATGGTAACTTGTTAAGTGGGATCAGTTGAGATTGGACATGAGCAGTGTAAGATGTGTTATAGGCAGTTCTTAGGTGAACAAGCATAGTCTATTTGTACTAACTATAACTTGGTTAAGTTGTTGTAGTTGGAGCAGGACTTGGTTCAGTTCCGACCAAGTCTAAAAAAAAGTAAGGGTAGTTGTGAGGGATAGCTAAGGAGTGCCAAGGCATGCCAAGGAATGAAACAGTGTGCTAACACATGGTAGAGATTGTCAATGGATGGTGAGGAGTGTTAGGGAGAGTCTAGGCAACACAAGGGAGAACTAGGTCAAAATGCTTGGAAATGAACAAATAAGAGTGTGTGCCAAGGAGTGTTAGTGAATTCTAGGTGTCCCAAAAATGAAGTTTTTTTAGGAGAAGTTCAAAATAAGACTTGTAGGAGGCAAGCCTATGGTTGTGATAAGGCATGGACAAAGCAAATTTAGAGAAAGGGAGACTTTGGGTTGGGCACAATATTGTTTTGCTAATGAATTGGTTGTGTTCCCAAGTCGCAAAAAAAGTAAGGTTATTTGTGAGGGTGTTAGTGTCAGTCAATTTAGCCTGTCACCAATGATCAAATATTCTCTTACAAGGTGTTTTTAGGGTGTCAAGTAAATTTTCTGTCATTTCAGTGAGTCTTCAAATAAAAATTTGGTCACTGGCTAGTGTGTCTAGGGCTATTTCCACTCTCTCAAGAATTTCATATGCCAATCACTTTCATCACTGAGTTGAGTCTACCATCATGAAAACATGATTAATATCACTTCAGTCACATCATCATGGTCTCCATTCAAATTAGTGTCACCATTAGATCATTAGGGTTAAGGTCATAAAATCAGTCATTTCATGTATACATTTGGCAAATGAGGAGTAGTAATAGGTAAATTTGTTCAATAACACTTGATTTCAAATGTAATTTATGTTTTTAGATGTAATAATGTTCCTAAGGTTGTAAATTTACAAGAAGAGGTATTAAGGCTACAAAACTAAAAAAGAAAGTGAGATGGTGAGGTGGGCCATCCTACCTCATTAATCACTTAGAATCCAAAAGAAAATTATAAAAGCACATGGGGGAGCTCATTCACACTCATTTGCACTTGTCTACCATCCTAGCATCGATCTCCCCCCTCTCTTTTTCAAAATATTGTGATTCCATAGCTCTCACTGGCAAAAATTGACTCTCGTTGCACACAAAGAGCCTTTGATGTGCACTTGGAAAACACGCTATGCACAAGAAGCCTTCATTGCGCATAGGGGAGAGGTGTCCAAAATTGTTGTTTCACCACCAAAATTCATTTTTCAAAGCTAATCTTCAGTCATTTCATCCTCCAGGATCTATAACAAGTAAGTTTAATGATTTTCATGCCCTCCTTTGCCTCATATGTCAAGAAAATGATCAAATACTTCTTCTTCTAGGGTTTACATGATTTTCATCGTTTTGATCCTCAGATTATGTGTTTTTTCCCTAAACCATAGATTCCTTGTCCCTACACCTTTGTTCATAGCTAATACACTATTTCCATCCATCACAAAGCCTTATCCCCTCATTTTCCATCATTTTCCTATAAATACTAATCTACCCTATCTCTTTCTAGGACAGGCCTGTGTTTTGGCCCTTTCCACCCACTCCCCTCACTCATTTCCAAAAATTCCTTTTTCCCGTACTCACTGACATCATCCCCTACCCTCCTAAATTTCCTTACAAATTTAGGCAGCTCATAAGTCCATCATACCACCTGATTCCCTCACAGCAACAAATTTCACTATTTGTGCTTTCCTTTCACCTAGGGTTTGAAGTATGGAGGCTGATTCATCACCATCAAAGAAGAGGAATTACAACAAGGGGGGAAAGATACTAAGGTTTGAGCCCTCTAGTTGCAATGAATCACCTCGTCTCCATTTGTCATGAAATTCTTTGAAGATGTCAATTGTTTAGGGTTTTGTCAAAGAGTGCAAGAAGTAGGTTACCATGAGCATCTCACAAGTATATTTTCCCTCGCCTTGAAGGAAGACAAGATCACCATTGTAGGGATTGATTTCATGTTTTCAGTTGATGCCATCTCTCAAGCTACATGCATACCAAACCATGGTGAAAACTGGTTCAAGGGCATGAACCTAGACCTAGAAGAGTACAAACCCTACTTGAAATCACAATACAAAGAAGCTCAGTCACATGTTTTCCCATTCAGATACTTGTTGGAGAGATATGCACCATTGATGAAGGTTATCATGAATTTCTTCACATGTGAGGGCAGATTTTCCAGGCTATATCAATACCACATAAGACTGCTCATGCACTTTATAGTTGCCAAGTCTCTAAATTTGTCCAGCTACTTGTATAGGAGCCTAACCAAAATGTCTGAAAGGGTGAAATTGAAAGGAAAATTTCACTATCCCAGCCTCTTTCACCATAGCCTAATAAAGGTTATAGTACTCCATCAGTTTACAGAGAATAACATGACATGGGACACCTTCATTGAGGCAACCTTGAAAACTCATATAACCACTTCATCAAGCTAGAACCAAACAATGTCTGTACATCCCATGGAGGTGGGGTAATCAAGAAAACATAATGAGGTTTCCAAGGCACCTAGGCCTACGGTGACCAGGAAATATCAAAGAGATAGAAGGCTTGTGTTCACTCCTCAAATTGATGAAGGGGCCAAGCCTACTACATCAGCAAAATAAGGATCACCATCACATCATGAGGCTTCTTTGCATGATGAAGAGCCCATTGAGCATGAATTTGATCTAGTTGAATTGGAGGCACATGATGAGAATGAAAACATGCAACAAGTCATAAAAGAGAATGATTCTCAGATCATGGGGTTCGAGGACAATTTAGAAAGGGCCAAATTCATCATTTCATTCCTTGAGAAAGAAAACAATCAACTTAAGGAAAAACAACTAGTCATGGACAAAGAGGAATTCAAAGCCAAGAAACAAGAGATGAAATTCAGGGAAGTTTTGGACCATTAGGAAATTGAGCAACATGAATGAGATGTGGCAAGGAAGAGACCAAGGACAATGAGTCTTAGGAAGGCACTTTAGAGGGAAAGCGAACAAAAGCCACCAATGGAAGAATTGACCTTTGAAGATAGGATTGCCATGAAAATAAATGAGGATAGGGATTTTTGGCTTCGAAAAGTCAATTTCCACCTTGAGAATCTCCTTAACAAGGCCAACAATGATAAAAAATTTCAAAATAAAATGGTCAGCCATTATTACCCAAGCAATCAGGTTGTCAAGGTCAAAATCAAGCAGTTGAAGGAAAAACTCAAGGAAACCCTAATCAACCAAGAGGAGAAAGGTATGTTAGATTTTCTTTCTGATGCATCCATGATTGCCTAAAATACCTAATTAGGCATCTTAAAAAAAAAATTGGGAGGATTTGGAGAAAATTTTGTGTTTTGGTGCAGATTGATCCAGACTTGCAATTTTTTGGCAATTTTTTGTCTAGGAGCACAACGAGCTCAAGCTGCGCTTCTTCCTCAGGGCTAAAAATGATGGAAAATCAGCATTTTTTGAAATATTTTGACCCCCTCTCAAACCCCATTTTCCAAATTTCGTGGTTTGGGGCTCATTTTTTAAAAAAAATTGCAAACAATAGGCCAAATATCACCTTTTTGCCCCTCTTTTTCCATTTCATTATGCACCTAGAGACAGCTTGGGAGAGTGGCCATATCTCGGCCAAACATGGGTCCTTTTGAGTGAAAAAATACTTTAAAGACATCTACACTCTCCCATATTTCCAGAACAAGCTTCAAATATGGATTTGGACTTCAAAAAGGCACTCATAAATGGCCTCCAATAGCTCACTGTGCACCTGGAAATTTCCGAGATATTTTCTAAAATTTTCACTTTGTAGTGTTTTGTAATTCCTAGTTTGGATTTGGTAAAAGTTGAAAGGGTGAAGTAGATGAATATGAGGGGTAAAAGTAAATTTAAATAATGTGTGGTTATTCTTTGTAAGCTATTCTGATGTAAATTTGACCTCATTTATCGGAGAGGTGGGAATCAAAGTTAATTGTAGAAGTTGTTTTTAACTTCCCTAGACATTAGGGTTTGGTTAGAACCCCTCATGGAGTAGTTCCTAGAGTCATGGATTCGGCCCCTGAGAGTGGGAAGATGTTATTTTTTTCTTTATGTATCAGTTTCTCAATGATAGAACTGGTTGGATTTCAGAGGAAAGAACTATTGTAGCTTGTACTTGGACATTTTTTGGAAATCAAAGGACACAGTTTGCAACTATTATCTGGGAATTTATGTGCTATAAGTTTGCGATGTTTTTTTTCTCTGTTATAGCTTTATATGAAATATATTCATATTCTATTTCCATCCATCAATTATTCAATCGTTTTCCATATAGTTTATAAATAGAATTCTTTGTGTAAAGCTCTATTTTGATGGATAAATCGTTATCTGTTACTTTCTTTCTTGCTTAATTAATTAATGTTTCATGTTCATTAAGACCTTTTTCTTCTTCTAAACACTACGCTATATCGATAAACCCTAAGATCTATCACAAAAGTAATTCTACCTTGCTCGTTTATATCTTTGCTGTTGTAACCCTTTGATCCTCTAACCTATCTACCTGGTTTTTCTCCCTTATCCAGAAACAAAACTCATATCTTGGTTGTGATTTCATAGAGAGAGCCCTCTATGATTTTGTAGAGCCAACTACCAAACTAAAAGCTTGGTTTATGGTTATCTTCATTGATCTTGTCATCAACCTTGGACATTGTGGAGGATAACAGAGGGCATGGTAGCTAGGGAGTGCCAAGGTGTTCTAGCGAATGTAAGATTCTGAAGTCATGGAAAAATGTAATTCTAGTTGTGAGGTCGTCTCTGCCAAGGTGTGTTTTGGAATTCTATGGCATGCTAACATGTCCCAAATAGTACGAAGACATGTCAAATAAGCTAATATGGGCAAAGTTCTAAGGCATGCCAAGATGTACGAGGGTGTGGCAATGCATGTCAGGGGCTATCAAGGAAAAAACAGGAGGAACAATTTAAACTACAAGGAAATGAGAACATAATAGGGTTAATAAGTCATCATTTTACCTTTTCCATTAGGGGCATGCTAGGCACACCAATGCTAGGTGCCAATAGGTGCCAAGTTCCAAGTGTCATTGCATTCTAAGTGCCAAATGTTCCTCCATTTCTTCTCATCTAGTTTCCAATAATTTATCTCAAATAAATTTAATATTAAACCATGCCAAAGAATACCAATTTATCTCAACATATGCCAAACATGCTAAGATTTTCCAAGTGCCAATGTGCATCAGGGAGTTTGATGCATGCTATGAAGTGAAAGAGCATATCGAAGAGTGCTAAGGTGCGCTAGAGAGTACTAATGCAAGATTAGGAGTGTTAGGGAGTACCAGGAAAACACAAGGGAGAACTAGGTCAAAATGCATGGAAGTGAATGAATATGAGGGTGTGTCGAGGAGTGTCAATGAGTGCTAGATTTCATGCCAAGGAGGGAGTGACAAGGTATTCTAAGCACGGGTAAGGCATGTCAGGGAATATCAGGGCATGCCAAGAAGTGCTAGAGTGTGATAGGTAGTTCTGGGGTGTCTTAACATGTGCCAAATAGTGCCAAGGCATGCCAAGTGCTAAGACATGCTAGTATGTGCAGGGTGCCACAGTATGCTAATATGCGTCTTGGAGTTTCAAGGAAACAAAAGGAATAACCAAGATAAAATCTAAGGAAATGAACACATAAGAGGGTCAATAAGTTGGGACTTTATATTTTTCAAAAGGGACATGCTAGGCACACTAATAATATGTTCTAATACATGCCAAGTGTCAATGTGTGCCGAGTGTTAATGTTTGTCAATGCAATATTACGCCAAGGTGTTCTACGACATCCTAGGGACTACAAGGCATGCCAACACATGATAGGGGAGTGTTATGCTATGATAGGGTATGAAAACATGTGCTTGGGCATCCTACACATGGAAATATGTTCTAGGTACAAAGATTTTCCAGGTACAAAGATGTTCCAAGACATGCCAGGTGCTAAGGTGTTATGAAACCAGCTCAAGAAAAGATAGAAAAGATAGATCAACGCCTTAGAATTCAGCCTCTTCTAGGGGGAAACCTCCTTTACATTACACATAAATGAACAATTCTTGGATGATACAAATGAAAATACCTCCTTTCTATATATAGGAGTCTAAGGGGTCATTATAGAATCAGAGCCTACATAACAATAATAATGTAAGGGCACAATAATAACAATAGTGGGCTTCTATGGGGCACAATAGTAACAATATGGGCACTACATGGCTACATCAATATAATAAGGGGGTTGTACTAATAACAATAAGGGGTTACACTAGTAGTATAGGGGCCTAACATGCCCCTCTCCTTCAAAAAGTGTTGTCCTCAACGCTTGAGTAGTTCT
>APFE030193664.1:27267-45132 GCA_000404065.3 Pinus taeda
ATGTCCTTCTATCTTTAGAGTTTGAGGAGTGATAATTTCTTCCAATCCTTTACAAGATATGGTCAGATTCATTTCTTGATGCTCGATGTGATCTTTCACTTCTTGAAAATTTTCCTTCTTGATATGTCCTTCTATCTTGATAGTTTGAGGAGTGGTAATTCTTGCCAATGTTTTACAAGATATGGTCTGATTCATTTATTCTATCTCTGAGGTTGGATCCTGGCGTATATCCTCTTCTTTTGATGTTTCTTGATCCTTTTCTTCCTCCTCTTCATACTCTATGTAAAATAATTTCTTCTCAACACACTTATGACCTTCAGTGCATTTTCTATCACAATTGTAACAAAGCCCTTTTTCTCTTTTTTCTTCCAATTGTTGTGGTGTAACCCTTGTAGGTTGTGGAAGGCTAGGAGAAACAACACTTCCATCTTCATAGCTGTGAGGGGTAGAATTCATTGTTGCGATAATTTTACTTTCTAGTATGTCACAAAGCCCTTTTACTCTTTCCAATTGTTGTGGTGTTGCTCTAAAGAAGGTGTTTCTCTTTGTATCCTCATAATGTGCTATCATTTCCTCTACGAGAATTGAGCACGTAACAAGTCGTTTACAAGAACAAAGCCCTTTAAACCATAAAAATTGATCCAGTTCTAAATATGAAGATGCAATACATACCTTTTGTAATAGTGGTACACCATGTAGATCAAAATATTGCTCCATCTGAAGTATCCAATTTACTGGATCCTTCTCATCAAACTTCCTCATCTTGTTTTTTCTTGATTTTAGGAGCGTGATATTGAGATGACTTTCACTCTGCACTTTCAAACCTTTAAGTTCTAAAATTGCGACCTGTAGCATCCCTCTATGTCCTCTTTCCAATGCCACCAGTCTGACCTCAATTGGATTCTCCAATGAAGAGTTATGCCAAATCTCCCACAGTGGCCTGATTATAGACCTTTCCAGAAGAGCGAACTTGTATGGTGTGCCACGTGTGACTATTTGGACCTTTGGCTTTGAAAATTATCTAGAAGAAACTACAATCCGTCCTATTTTTGTACCTTTTGACGAAATTTTAATCTGATGCTTAGACATAAAGTTGTGACGATTTTCCCCATGTCACCTGTTTTGAATGTAATTCAGGATTATGCAAAAGGACCAACTTCCTTAGATCATATCTCCGCAAATATAGCACAAAAAGCTATGAAATTTGGATCTGAGCTTTACCGCGATGTCTTCTCAAATGGGTTTTTTTTTGACTTCTGCAACATCGCAGAAAAAAAGTTATAGTGAGAATTCCATGATGCCCTGTTTGGAGCAGCGAAACCCTAGAATCCAAAGCTCTGATACCAAATGTTATGAAACCGGCTTAAGAAAAGATAGAAAAGATAGATCAATGCCTTAGAATTCATCCTCTTCGAGGGGGAAACCTCCTTTACATTACATAAATGAACAATTCTTGGATGATACAAATGAAAATACCTCCTTTCTATATATAGGAGTCTAAAGGGTCATTATATAATCAGAGCCTACATAACAATAATAATGTAAGGGCACAATAATAACAATAGGGGGCTTCTATGGGGCACAATAGTAACAATATGGGCACTACATGGGTACATCAATATAATAATGGGGTTGTACTAGTAATAATAAGGGGTTACACTAGTAGTATAGAGGCCTAACATAAGGAGTGTTAGTGTACTATTCCAAAGCATGTTAAGGTGTGCCACGAGTGTTTAGGAGTGTTAAGTCTCTCTCATTAATAGAATTAAAGAAGATTTATTATGTATTAAATAATATAGTTCCTACACACACTAGTGGAAGTTTATTTAAAGGAAATTTTATAGATCATAAATCTAATAGAGATGAATCATGTGTTGACTCACGGGAAAACTATATTTTTATGACTTGAGGGGAATTCTACACACTAATTATTTCTTAACAAGTTGACAGATTATAACCACTATGAACTTGGACACATAATGAAAAGTAATCCACAACAATGGTCTTAAATCATTATATTTTGACAAAAAATATAGTAATAGGTACATAGCATCATCAAAAACTCAATGGAATAATCAATGATGACAAACATTTTTGGACCATCACCAAAAGTAACCAAAAAGAACATTGGTGAGGGTCAATAAAAGATCATCAATAGAAGCGTCACCAAAGCAAGAACTAGTGATGGGCCTTTAACGACCCTCACCAAAAGTTTCACTAAAGAGAGAATTAGTGATGGGACTTTAACCACCCTCACAAAAGTATCATTGAGAATGGTTTTGGTGACAAACCTTAAAGGACCATCACTATATACACTTACAAGAATGTTTTTTTAAAGACCATCACCATATGCGGCATTGGTGACTCTCCCTAAATGTTTTTCACAAGCATGAAGCGTCATTAAAAACTCATTGGAATGATCAATGATGACGAACATTTTTTGATCGTCACGAAAAGTAACCAAAAAGAGCATTGGTGAGGGTCAATAAAAGATTTTCACAAGAAGTGTCACCAAAGAGAGAATTATTGATGGGCCTTTAATGACCCTCACTAGAAGTGTCACCAAAGGGAGAATTAGTGATGGGCCTTTAACGACCATTACCAAAAGTGCCATTGAAAATGTCTTTGGTGACAAACCTTAAAGGACTATCACTATATACACTTACAACAATGCTTTTTTAAAGACCATCACCTTATGTGACATTGGTGATGGACCTTAAAGGTCCGTCACAAGCATGACCCTAACCAATGACCCTTTTTCTTGCGGTGTTTGCTTGTCCTTGCTTTATGGATTGCATGTTTCTATGCTTGCTGATTTAGTTGCTTTGCTTTCTTGTTGTTGTTTTCACTTTGTTTGCTCTACTTACTATTTTTTTTTACGTTTGTTTTGTTTTCTTGGTATATTACTATTTTTGTTTTCAGAAATAAGTGTTGCCAACTACTATGTTTTGGCTTTTGAATAGAATATGTGTTTGAAATTTGAAGAGACTTGTTACACTATAACATTTTCCCAGTCTTGTGTCCATCTTCTCTGTGCCTGGTTATAACCTTCGGCTGATGAAGTCTTGTCTGAAATTACAAACCATCTGTAAGGGAAATTTTGGTCCAACCATGAACCTGTGTCCACACTAGGAATCCCCATTCCTCTACTCAACCTTTTGCTATGTGTGTTCAAGCTCATCCAACTAGTAGAACAAAGAAGGGGAAAATCTAAACGAGAAAAATTATGTCAGATATCTTACATGCTTCTCTGAAGGAACAACCTCTTCTACTCTCAATAAGTCTGGATCCCTCTTCCACCCCAAAAATAAATAAGTGCCTATGCACAATCCTCTTGAAAAATACAATGGAAAAAGAAGATAAAGGCTTCCTACACAAATAGGTGAAGCACGCATGACTCCATCGGGGTACTGTCCAGGCCTGCTAGCAGTGGAGCAACACCAAAAATGAAAACTTATACTCTGAAAATTTTAAAGTTGCGAACTAAACTACCCTTCCTGGATTTGAAACATTGTGATCAAGCTGAAATTTTATTTGTGTTTGACTGAGTTTCCAAAAGGTGAACCATGTATGTCCATAGGGTAAGTGGGGAAGCCAAAGTAACCCGCACAACAATTCAATACTCCCTGAAAGACCAAGGCCCTATGCTAGCAAGGAACCAAAATAAAGAAGCTGGAGTTCTACAAGTTTGTCACAAAGTGTTGTAGCAGGTACAACCACCCTCCAAAATTTTGGCCTGAACCCAATTTCAAAGACTCCCTTGAGAGTTTCACTTGATGCTACACACCCTAAGGTTCACTCCGTGAGCCCGTGTGAGTCTTTGCATCTGCCATGCTTGTTCATTTCATTCAAGATTTTGCATCTTGGTGTCTAAGTCATGGTTGTGACCATGTTCTAGTTATGCTCAAAGTCTTCACTTCATGTGTACTTGTTGTGTCTGCTATGAAAAAATCTATCACACTCACACAAAGTTAAATTCACTGTTGCATAAGCATCATCACGATTGATCAACGATCACTCACGATTGTCGTGCTTGTCCCTTGCATCGTCAGTCAGTCATTTTGAACATGTGTGTCTATATGGTTTGATTCCTCTCATTGTTGAGTCATATGAGTGTGTGTTTGCACGATTTCCTATGCATTTTTTGATCATTCACACACTTAGTCATTTTGCTAAAGTTTTGACAACCGACCTCCCCTCTAATAGCTAAACCATCACCCCACCATCGAATTGATTAAATGTCACCCAAAACAATGTAGAAGCACCAAGAAAGTCTTTCCAAGCTACGCTAATCATAAGCGATCAATCAGCTTTCATGCTGGCCACCTGGAGAGTCGGACCCAATAGTCACCCCAGGATTGAATCCCCTAAAAAATTATGTAGAGGCTGTTAATCTTGCTCGCTCTATTAAATAAGGAAATTGCACAGATAGACCAGACAAACACCAAGTGCTTGTCCCTGTCTCCCTCAAAAAATTGTGTGGCCTTCCTAGTCAGTCCTCCCAACAGTCGACCGATTGTTCATCTAGGAAATTGAACAGTTTTCATGAGTAGGCCTTCTACTGCCAAACAGTTCCCTTAGCTTAGAAGTTGCATAGAGATTTTAATTAGGCCAACCTCCTAGGCTTAATGCAATTTCCCTCACCATCAACTCCTAGTAGCATATTACCATTTCCCTCCAGGAATTGTGCTGTTTCTACTGCCAAGCTCCCAGAAGTTGTCTATCTATTCCCCTCGAATTGCACAGTTTTTGCTACTAGTGACCCAGTGGACAACTACCAGTTCCTTTTGGGAATTATGTAGTTTTAGCTGCCAGGCTCGTCGGCCAGTTCCTCCAAACAACTGTGCCATTTTCACTTGCTAATCCTCCATGTAGCCCGACCTATTCCCCAATAGAATTGAGAAAATTTTGCCTTCCATCTCCTCCTACCTTCTCATTCTAGAAAATGTACAAATTATGTCTACCTTGCCTTCCTACAACCTAGACCACCAGTCCCAAAATTTGTGCAATTTTACCTTCGAGCTGAGCTAGACCTCGCGAGAAATCACTGTCAACTTGGATTTACATCTTCATCACCCAGTGACTCTTGCACAATTTTCATCACCAGTGCCTAGAGCCATCATCTGACCTCTTGCTGACTCTCCTATTCACTTGCATCTGAAATTATCATGTGCCATTGTAGACTATGAGGTTTTTAGATTTGATGTCATCTCGTCATGAGTGACTATAGGCACATGTACACTAACAAACATGGCGTGATGATGAATGGGATGAACAAAGGGAGCACATGTAGAAAGACAAGTTCACCAATGAACAAATGAATGATGCATGATAAGAGATGTGATCATGAATGGATGATCATGCAAAGGTATGTTCACAGATGAACAGATGAGAAAACATGCAAGATATACTTATGGAAGGATGAAAGGAGAAACATGAACCTTTCACTAATGGACGAGCCCGTCAAGCCTTCCAACATACAATGAAGGAGCAATGTGCCAAAGTAGCATTAAGCGAACCAATGACTATCGAAGACTCCATGCACCTTCACATGTGGAGGTGAAACTGTGACACACCACAAAAAAATCCATCACCCAACAACACTGTAGCTCGACATGCACTCCAGTAGCAGCACAAATGTACCGGAAATGTCATGTCGAGTCATGTCATGAGTCATGTTGCCCACATCTCTACTATGGGCTATGTTGTCAATCAATTTAATGTAACGTGGAAGTCCAAGAGACCCACTTGTTGTACAAAGAATCATGAAAATTTGAAAAGTCATGGAAATCAAACAATCATTAGAGGAGTTGAACAACCACAAGGGTCAATTTTACCCTTGGCTATAAATACCCCCTCATTTGTACATGAGATGAATTTTCACCTCAGGTCCTCCCACATAGCCAAGAGAGTGTGTTATCTTTTCTTTGAGGAGTAAGCAGTTGCTCCGACACCCCTCACATGGGGTTAGTGATGTATGGTGTAACAATGTGCTTGGAAGTTTCACTTAATTCATAAAACTACTAATAGGCCAGCCCATTTTCGCACATGTATTGTATCTATTGTAAGACTAATCTTTAACACTTGAAATGCATGTTGCTTGAACCTCTGTTTAACACTTGAACTAATTCACTTGTTGTAATACACATATGTTGACAAAAATTTGTTGTATATGTTGTTAACATTGTCTCACCCGTGTAGACTACTCTCTCGGACATCAGACAAAAATTTCACATGGAACTTGCTATAACAAATGTTGTACCGACGTAGACTAATATGTTAAGTGTTATACGTGTTACCTTCCCTTTTGTATTGTGATTGCCACATCCATGTGGACTATTCCACCAGAAGTTGTGCATGTCCTGTTATGTTGTGTGTTCCTAGCAGAGTTGGAACTTCTCCCAAATGACTTGGGACTCACTCTTACGCTCTCCCTCTACAATGAAAGAACCATTGGCACAAGTGACACCTACACTCACCAAGCACACGAACCTCACTTCTGAGAAGAAAAAGAAGGCCACTCTCCTATGCTGATAAGTTAGATTTGAGGAAAATATTTAAGATAACGGCAACCGGGCCATCGTACTGAATGGGACTCCCACACCAAATGATGTGCAGTCTAGTTGGGACTTCATACGAAGGAGATCCCTTGATGTTAGCGGGTCTAGCACCGTTAACAACATCTTCTTTAAAATATCTTGGGCATGGAGCTTCAAATAACTTATTGTCAAATCTCTACTTGACCTCAAGGAAGAAATTTTAGTACCATATAACTTGTTTTTTGTATGATAACAAGAATCCTAACAAATTTTTCTTTCTCTAGAACTTATAAATTGTCTAGACACAAGCACCTTTTTAGTTTTGGCAATGAAGCAGGTGTGATTCCCCGTAGTTTCAATTTAAAATGTTAGAAGGATACCCACAGACAATTAAGAAATACATTTATATCATAATAAATAACCAATTTTATACCCATTGCCATCGTGAAAGGTAGTTTCCACTTCCAAGACAGAGAATAACATTCCATCGTCAGTCCACACTGGTACTAAAATAAAGCTTTATAACACACAGGTCCATTATGTTCAATGACAAGATACATTCTCACACTCAAAAATAAAAACTTGAAGAAAAGTGACAATCTGAAATCAAAACTTCATTAAGCTAGATTCTTTATTACATTTTATGATTAATAATTATTTGTAGTTACCCATTTTGTTTGGGATACAAATTATTTAAATGGTGTTTCATGTAATTTATTTGAATCTTGTTGGACTTTGATCAAACAAATTTATAATTTGTACCTTGGTTTTATAGTGTTTGGGATTCCTCTATAGAGATTTACGACAAAGCTTGGTGGACCTAGATGTTCTTTTCAACATCTTAAGGTAATTTTCTTTGATAAACCATAGGATACATGTTGATTTTTATTTTTGCAAGAATTCAGGAATGCAATTAGCTTTATGTGTAACCTAATTAGTTATATATTTTTTCATGTGCATGTTGGAGTGTACATTTAAACCAATTTAATCATTTTACTTAAAAAATTGTTCATAATATTAAAAAACCATAATATGAAACTTATAATCAATTATGAAAAAATTCTAGGTAAACATAAATAATTATATAACATATCACTAAAAAGAGATAGCAAGCAAATATGGAAGTCAAATCTGCACAATGTTTATTAGCTTTTCATTGGCATTCAGAATGTAAAGTCTATTTATATGACAATCATGACTTTCCTACTTTTGGGTTGCTTAGAATTCACTGAGAAGTGTGCAATTCCTTAAGAATCTTTTGTTTTAGCTGGGAATTCTTACAGAGGTATAAGCAATCTTTGTACCATGACGAATCATTTTTCCAGCTAAATGTATCAAACGTACTGGAATCTTGTTGTAACATTCAAATAAGTGCCCACACTTCTTCGTCATTCTTCCATTCCTCCCTTGCTTCGTTTATCCAATCTGGTTGGATAATAGAAATGGCGCACAACAATGCTTCCACATCCTCATCCTTTCTTGAGGTGCATCTGCCACCACATTTTGCTTCCCTTTTTGGTAGATGATTTCAAAGTCATAACCCAACATCTTTGTGACCCACTTTTGTTGCTCTTCAGAGGATAATCTTTGTTCTAAAAAGTATTTAAGGCTATCATGATTTATTTTTAACTTGAAATGTCTTTCTGTTAGGCAGGGTCTCCATTTCTTAAGTGCATGGAGTATTGCCAACATTTGCTTCTCATAAATAGCTTTGTGTAAAAACTTTCCCTTGATTGGACGAATTTCAAAAGTAATGGGTCTTTCATCTTACACTAAAATAGCACCAATTCCATTTCCTGAAGCATCACATTAGACAATAAAGGTTTTTGTGAAGGCAGGTGTTGCTAAGGCCGGCGCTTGGCACATTGCCTCTTTAAGATGTTTGAAGACCTTTGTTGCTTCTAGAGTCCATGAATTTCATCTTTCTTCAGTAATGATGTTAGAGGTGCTGCTATTCTCCCATAATTCTTAACAAACTTGCGATAATACCTTATCAACCCGAGAAATCCTCACATATGATTTATGGATGTGGGGATTTTCCATTCCTTAATGGCTTTAATTTTGATAGTGTCTACCTTAACTCTTTCATGAGATAGAATATGACCCAGATATTCCACCTCTTGTACTCCAAAGAAACATTTAGATCTTTTTGCATATAATTGTTTCTCCTCCAATAGTTGTAGCACCAGCACCCTGTCAACATGTTCAACATGATCCTTCCAAGACTTGTTGTAGATTAGTATATCATCAAAAAATACTAACACAAATTTTCTAAGGGATGGTTTGAAAATGGAATTCATCAAACCTTGAAATGTTGAAGGTGCATTGGTAAGGCCAAAAGGCATGACCAAAAATTCATAATGACCCTCATGAGTTCTAAATGTCGTTTTTTGAATGTATTCAGTATTCATTCTGATTTTATGATATATTGAACGAAGATCCAACTTGGTGAAGTAAATTGATCCATGCAATTCATCCAGTAATTCATCAATGACAGGAATGGGAAACTTATCTTTAATAGTGAGCTTGTTGGGCTCCCTATAATCCAGACACATGCACCATGATCCATCCTTCTTATGCCCCAATACTATTGGAGTAGAGAAATAACTTTGACTTGGTTGAATTATACCAGCCTCTAGCATTTCTGCAACCATACGTTCAATTTCACTCTTTTGGGCATAGGGATATCTGTATGGCTTGATGTTTGGAGGAACACTTCCTGGAATTAGATGAATAGCATGATCATGATCACGAATAGGTGTGAGACCTTTGGGAGTCTCAAATAACTTGGAATGATTTTCCAAGACTTTTTGGAGATTTGGAGAAATAGATGATTCCAATGTGGAAACATCTAGCGAACACAATTGTGCAATTACACCTCTTTGCTCATTTTTTAGAAGCTTTGTCATACCATTAGAGTTTATTATCTTTATTGGTTTCCATGCAATACCCCTTAATTCAATTTCTTTTCCTTCCATAGAAAATTTCATGAAAGTTCTTGAAAATTAAAAGCTATTGTACCCAAGGATTGTAGCCATTAGACTCCTAGTACAACATCAGCACCTCCCACTGGAATGGAAAGCATTGGGCTAGTCAATACATATTCTCCCATGGATAGCTTGATATTATGGCACTTTCTGGAGCAATCTATTGTTCCTCCATTTGCAACCATCACTTGACACTCTAGTGCTGGATATAAGAAGCAATTCAATTCTTTTGCTACCTTACAATGAATAAAACTATGGGTACTTCTTGAATCAATCAACACTATTACCTTTTCTTCTGGATTTGTCCTTCTATCTTGATGGTTTGAGGAGCGGTAATTCCCGCCAATGCATTACAAGATATGGTTAGATTCATTTCTTCTTTATCTAGGCTTTTTTCCTGGAGTATATCCTCTTCTTTGAACCTTTCTTGCTCCTTTTCTTCTTCCTCTTCACAATCTATGTAGAATAATTTCTTCTCAGCACACTTATTACCTTTAGTGTATTTGCTATCACAACTATAACAAAGCCCTTTCACTCTTTTTTCTTCCAATTGTTGTGGTTTTTACATTTTCTTTCCTCAGGGAATCAGTTACTGATAATAATGCTCTACTATGCCCTTTGAATTCCTTCAAAATAAATTTTCAAACCAAGCTTAAGCAAAAATTTAAAAAAATATACACACCTTTCTTCACTTTGTAGGAGCTTGATATTGCCTTTGATGTTTCTTTGTACTTTCGGATCATCCAGTTCTAAAATTGAAATTTGTAGTATCCCTTTGTGTCCTCTTTCCAATGCCACCAATGTGATCCAAAATGGATTCTCCAAGGAAGAGTTATGCGAAATCTCCCACAGTGGCCTAATTATAGACTAGTTCAATAGAGCAAACTTGTAGGATGTGCCACGAGTCACTGTTTCAACCTTTGGCTATGAAAAATATATGCAAGAAACTACAGTTTGTCCTCTTTCTATACCTTCTTATGAAATTTCAATCCGATGCTCAGAGAGAACATTATGAAAATTTTCCCCTGGCCACATGTTTGGAACGTAATTTAGGAGTCTGTAAAAAGACCAACTTCCTCAAATGATATCTCTGCAAACATAGCGCAAAAAGATCTGAACTTCAGATCCGAGATTCAGCACGATTTCTTCTCAAATTGGTTTTTTTTTTAGCTTCTGAAATGTCACAAAATATTTTTTATAGAGAAAATGCCACGATGGCCTGTTTGGAGCAGCGAGACCCTAGAATCCAAAGCTCTAATACCAAATTTTATGAAACCATCTCAAGAAAAAGATAGAAAAGATAGATCAAAACCTTAGAGTTTAGCCTCTTCGAGGGGGAAACCTCCTTTACATTACATAAATTAACAATTCTTCAATGATTCAAATGAAAAAACCTCCTTTCCATAAATAGGAGTCTAAGGAGTGAGAATATAACCTAGTTGACCTAACAATAATAATATAAAACCACAAAAATAACAATAGAGGGATTCTATGGGGCACAGTAATAACAATATGATGACAATAGGGGCACAACAATATTAATAAGGGATAAAACTACAATAGTAATGGCGTAATCACTAGTATTATAGGGACCCAAGAGTTGTGGAAGACTAGGGGCAACAACACTTCCATCTTTATAGTTGTGAGTGGTACGCTTCCTGGTTGCCATAATTTTGCTTTCCGTTTTTCTTGCTAACCTGAATGCCTTCTCTAATGAATCAGGTTCCCAGAGTCGAACATCATGTTGGATATTATCCTTTAAAGTCCCTATGAACACATCAATCCGATGCTCCTCTGGAATATTTTTTACCCTTATGTTCAATTTTTGGAACTCCTCAATCTGCTCCATTATTGAACCCTTTTGTTTGAGACTTATCAATTGGCTAAAAAAAGTGCTTCTTTTTGTATCCTCATAATGTGCTGTCAATTCTCCCGTAAAAATTGCCCAAGTGATAATTTGTTTATGAGAGAAAAGACATTGATACCATACAAATTGATTTGGTTCCAAAATAAAGTTGCAATACATACCTTTTGTGTGTTTTGCACATTATTGAGATAGAAAAATTGCTCCATCTATAATATCCATGTTGTGGGATCCTTGCCATCAAACTTCCTCATATTGATTTTTGGAATATGGTGGGTCTTCGATCCCACATTAGAGTCTATGAAATCATGATTAACATTTCTTTTGTTCGTGTCATGAGTTTCCTTTACTACCTTTTCACCATTAGTAAGTATTTCTTGTAGAAAATTTTTCAAATCTGTCTTCAAATCTATCTTCAAATCGTCCATATTAGATTCCATGCCCTTTATCTTAGCTTCTATTTGCTTTTGTGAGAGTGACATTTGTTGCACTTGATCTTGTAATTTTGATATATCATGTAGCATTTCTTCCTCTTCTTCATGAGTCATGCTAGAGATTTTAGGTTGCTTACTAGGTGTTTGCATTTTCTTTCCTCGAGGCATCAGTTACCGATAATAATGCTCTACTATGCACTTTGAATTCCTCCAAAATTAATTTTCAAACCAAGATTAAGCAAAAAATTAAAAAAAATCTACACACCTTTTTTCACTCTGTAGGAGCTCAATATTGCCTCTAATGTGTCTTTGTACTTTCAGATCATCCAGTTCTGAAATTGTGACCTGCAGTAGACCTCTATGTTCTCTTTCCAATGCTACCAGTGTGATCCAAATTGGATTCTCCAAGGAAGAGTTATGCGAAATCTCCCACAGTGACCGGATTATAGACTAGTTTAGTAGCAAACTTGTACGACGTGCCATGAGTCACTGTTTCGACCTTTGTCTCTGAAAAGTATATACAAGAAACTACAATCCATCCTACTTTTTTACCTTCATATGGAATTTCAATCCAATGCTCAGAGAGAACGTTATGACAATTTTTCCTAGGTCACTTGTTTGGAATGTAATTTAGGAGTTTGCAAAAAGACCAACTCCCTGAGATCATATATCCGCAAATATAATGCAAAAAGCTCTGAAATTTAGACCCTAGATTCAACGCGATTTCTTCTCAAATGGGTTTTTTTTTTTTTAGCTTCTGAAACATCGCAGAAAAAAAGTTATAGCGAAAATGCCACGATGACCTATTTGGAGCAGTGAAACCCTAGAATCCAAAGCTTTGATACCAAATGTAATGAAACTAGCTCAAGAAAAAGATAGAAAAGATAGATCAACACCTTAGAATTCAGCCTCTTCGAGGGGGCAACCCCCTTTACATTACATAAATGAACAATTCCTGGATGATTCTACTGACAAAACCTCCTTTCTATATATAGGAGTCTAAGGAGTCACAATATAACCCAATCAACCTAACAATAATAATATAAAGCCACAAAAATAACAATAGAGGGATTCTATGAGGCACAATAATAACAATATGGGGACAACAAGGGCACAACAATATTAACAAGGGATACAACTACAATAGTAATGGGGTAATCACTAGTATTATAGGTACCCAACAGGAGCTTACTATGGGAAGATTTTGCACCTAATATGATGGCAACATTCATCTTATGCTCATTACCTACTCTAAACTTCCCCTTTCATCTTCACTACTTCATTTAATTGCAAAGCCTACAATGGCCAGTATCAAAGCAACCCAAAAGTAGGACAATCATGGCTTAAAATATATGCATTCAATTTCTTTGTTCATACATTTTTTATATATATTTTTTCTATTAGTTCTCCACAAGACAAGAGGTTGAATAACTTCTTAGACACTGTAGTAGCCTATCTTTCATAGTGTGGTTGATTAGTACTTCATTGTATTTCCACAACCACCGAGTATACATCATATATATTTAATCATCCTACTACATATCTATCCAAATACCAAAAATGACATTTTAGACATGTGGGTTCAAACCTATTGCATTTGGGTAATGAAGACATGACTAGTGCTTCATTGTCAAGTCCAGACTATTACATATGCATCCTAGTCTACAATATACACATTGGGCACATCATCAAATCCTTGAAATGAAATATTTTTGCATGCAGGCCAAGAGCCCTACATTTCAGTCACCCATTCACAATATAAAATATCAGAAAACCACCACTCTGATACAAGTGCCAGAATTCAAGTGCCACTCTGATAATATGTTTGTTTGCACAAGAACCAATAAGTAGTTACATTGAGGAAGATGGAATTCAAGTCCATATCTTTGAAGTTAGTGCAATAAAACATTTATTTTTCACATATTTTTACCAATTTTCCAAATCTTGCAATGCTTTGACAATAACCATGAACCGTTCCAATAACAAAATACAATATAGACCTGAGTAGGGGGTCTTCATTTTTGTTGAAATAGAAATATTACCAACTTAGAGAAAGTTTTGTATGAAAAATATGGAAGAGACTAAAATGATTTTGGATCTTCATAAACATTCCTGGCAACTGCTTTGAGCCAAATTTTAAATTGATAAGCCGCAGATATTGTATGACCTCTTAAGTGGATATTTAATAAGAACATAGATATGTTTGGGCTTTGAGTAGTTTGAAATAAAATTGAATGTCTGAATATACAAGAAATTAGTGCTACTTGTGTAGCTGATCCACCCTTTGTTAAACTTGGGGAGAAAACTTTAAAGGGAGACCATTTATACTACTTCAATGCATATTATTAGTGGAATTTTAACAAACACTTCCCTTGCAAACTCTAATATCTCTCTAGGGATACCACTTTCGTTTCAAACCCATATGTGTGTGTTGTCATTGGCATGTTGCAAGTTCAAACTCCACACTAGCTAGATTTCATCAGATTGCATGGCCAACCAGTTTGATGTGCATGGTAATCTTCAAGTCAGGTGGCTTCCCATTTTGACTTGAGTTTAGTTCTGATAGTATGTACATTGAATTTCCTTGCCCTAATTCAAAGTTTCTAAATGGCAACATGAACTTAAAACACTAACAAATGTGACCCAATGTGTCTTCATTCTTCCCAAAAACATTTCTCTAAAAATATGTAGGGATTTCCCACCATACTCAACCTGGGCATATGTTACCATCACTACATTCCAAGAAACTAAATTCCTTGTAGGAATTGTATCAAATAATTGATGTGAACTCTCTAGGGTGCCGAAATCGTAATGATTTATGTCCATGAAATGACATCTCACATAACCATTTTACGAAACAGAATGTGTGCATCATCTATACTCCAAAAAATTTAGTATACATGTTTGCAAGGGAACTCCCGAAAAAGACATCAAACTCAAGTTCACTTATGATTATCAAACCATGTAGATGTCTTCCTTTCTCAATGGAGTGTAAGGTAACAAGAATTTAGGGCACTATTGAAGGTAATATAAATTAGCCTCATGCTAGACATATGCATTTCACAAAACTGTTGGACGGGTTCCTAACTATACCCATGTTGGGTGTATATCCCAATCAATGTACTCCAAGATATCACATCCCTCTCAGGAATAATATCAAACAATTACCTTGCATACTCTAACATACAACATCGAGCATATCTGAAAACCAATGAATTCCATGCGAAAACATTAGGCACGTAGATGTGATCAAACACTTGGATTGCATCCTCCATTCTATCACACTTAACATACATTTAAATAATAGAAATATCTGGAAATTCGTTTGATTCAAATCACACTTTGATTACCTTAGCTTGAACTTGTGCACCACACTATTGGCACATGGATTTAGTCCACTTGTCAATGTAAATTGGTTTGGCCTTAAACTTGAAAACTTCATCTAAAAGTAAAGCTTCAGATTCTCCTTATTGTGGCCTTGCTGGAAAAAGAGGAAATGATTACATTCCAAGACATAAAATCCTAATCAAGCATTTTTTCGATGAGTTCAACTGCATCTTCAACATTTCCCTTTCATAGCCTAGGGTGGAGACCTTTCCTTGGATTCCTAATTGTTTTTGTTCTTGAGAAACCTCCATATGCCCTAGAATCTAGCTCAGGGGTGATTGGGATGCAAGAAAGACCAAAGTGTTACCCAATCTATGGCTGGGTGGAAAAGCTTTGTCCCTAACTCAGTTTCCCATTTTATCTGAAGTTAGTACTTCTTATGATTGAAATGTGGATTAAACTCTAGGTAGAATTCAAGGTATGAGGCATAATATTTTATAAGGCCATATATCATTGATGATATTGCTTGATAGTGCGTGAATTAATTTGAAGGCTATAAGAGTTCAATTACAAGCCTATGAGTTCAGTCTTGAAGCATACACATATAAAGTTTCTGAGTTCGATATGCACTATTTATTTTTTCCTTACAACCATTATCAGTATGTGTTGATAATAATATCAACATTGTAATGCAATCAGTAATGGAAACTATCACTTTATCCTTGTTTCTTTTTATCCTAACTATGACATGCAAATAGTTGTAACTATTGTATCTCCTAAAGACTGCCAGAAAATGTAGATTTGGTAGCAAACTTTTGGGGGTTATCATCTTCTGTTCTGCAAATGGTATTTTTATTCTCTTTATCCAACATTGATTCTTTTGTCCAATGGTTTTACCTACGATCCATTGACCACTATAAGAATACATATGGCATAAAGAGCATTGAAAGGCTTATAGGAAGCCTATAGGCTTAATTACACACACACACACACATATGTGTGTGCGTGTGTTTGTAGTACCCACAGACTTCATGATACCTAAATGAATAAGTAATCACATATGTAACATCAATTTGTTTTGATGTGTGAATTGCCGTTTTACCCAGTGATTGAAATAAGGGAGTAAGACCTCCATCTACAAGAACTTTCACATAATCTTTCTAACTCTAAAACTTGATAGTTATTAAATTTTCCCTCAATGTAGAGGGTGTCAATGACAAGAAAGTTAATTATTTGAAATGCTAAAGTCCCAAAAGTGTGTTTAATGCTCTGTCCAAATTCTATAATTTTTTGCTTTGGTTTCTAAACTATCCTACAAGGTAGATATCTCCTTTTAGTCATTTCTACCTTCATTTTCATTTTCTAAATGTTGATGAAACTGGTTTGTCACTAATAAACTGAATTAGTTTGTAAAGCTCTATATACATCCAAAACATAATGTGCACAACTGAGACTATAATTTAATGGAATGCATTATCCCAATGGCCCATGGTTGTCACTGTTATGAATATTTGAAAGGTCTTGAAAGTGTTACAGTTGTTGGATTATTCAATGCTTAACACTTTTTCTGGATGGTGACATCTTAAATTTAAATTTAGCTTTTATGACTCTTTAAATGGAACAAGTGTCCTTAAAGTGAATTTGTAAGTTTTTCACCTTAACCAATTCTGAATGATTAATCATTCAATTATGGACTTGAAGAAACAATATCGATTGCTAATTTTCAAATTGTAGTATGTCACCTGTAAGATTGTGTGTTGAAGTCTATTTACCTTGAAATTGTTTCATACACCTTAATCTAAATGAAACTTATGTTACGTATAAGTGTGCCTTCTTATATAGTTGTTTGCTAGGTCCCTTTGACCTGTAATTGAATTTATCCTACTTAATAACCACAAAGTTATATTTTTATTTTGATTAATGTCTCCCAAATGAGAGAGAATTCTCCCTTATATATACAATTTAGTGGAGTTGCGTGTATGTGAATTTTGATCTTCTTAAGCTGCCATATAGTTGAGTCCGACCTAAATAATTTACATGAGAGAAACATAAATTCAAAAATTCCACTTATACGTATCCAAATTTGATGATCTTTAGATTGATTTTGGTTTTATCGAAAAGAGGAATTTAATGCCACAATTATCTTCCCCAAAGGAGTTTTTCAAAGTGGACTTTGGCCCTAGTTTCCATTTTTAACAAAAATAATCGTCAATATTTTTTTCTAGCATTTTAGGCTGTGTTATCACTCAGGTTGTCCCTATGCTCCTAGTAGGGATACGGCCGAGGTAACCACAAACCAATCTTCTGATTGTAGGTTCTAGCCCACCTGCAATTGGAGAGGTCTCTCTCCTTTAGATTCAACCTTAGTTGATGATTTTAGGCTAGCCTTCTGACTTCAAGGGAATGTTGACTGTGGTTGGAAGGAAGGTAGGATTCTTGAATAAAGAGGCACAATAAGGTGTCATAAGTTTCGAACCATTGGGCATGGAGTCACAGATTGAGGCATGCGAGCGTTTTCTTGGTCTCAAGGGGATACGGAGCGGGATAGCCACACAGGATACAATATTCGGTCTGATGAAAGTACAGAATGAGCATCAGGGATGAAAGGAAAAAGAGAATCATTTCATCATGCTGAAAAAGAGGAGAAGTGGATGAGTGGGATCCCAGAGCAGTTAAGAATTCCAAAGACATGCACTCATATGTGAAAGAAACAG